>JAIPMN010041196.1:11171-23960 GCA_020650975.1 Apostichopus californicus
GCCCGACGCGATACTACCCGGTTCCTAATTTATTACCCGAATCTTACGCAAAGTGTGATTTAAAAAAAAAAAAAATTGCAAACCGATGGTTAGGCAGATTTCCCATTGAATAAGTGTGGTTTTAGGCTACCACATGGTCGAAGATAACAGCAATAACGAAAGTATTCCATGGATATCTTATAACTGCGTCACAATTTCAGCTACTAAACAGATGGCTGGGCTAGATTACCCCATTGACTTAGTGTGGTGTTAGGCAACCATGTGGTCGAACGTAACAGCAATAATGAAAGTATTCCATGGATATCTTATAACTGCGTCACAATTTCAGCGAATAAACAGATGGTTAGGCTTAGCTAGATTTCTCATTGACCTAGTGTAGTTTTAGGCTACCATGTGGAAGAAATTATTATTTATTCATTCGTTTCTTTCATAGAAGGAAAGGCTGACAAGGAATTTTACGAGATGTTTATGGATTATAGACGGTATAACTAAAAAATAATAATCGCAAGTGGCTTTTTACTAATCGTTTATTCCAAATGCGATCAAATTGCGCGAATCGCGCAATCTCATGGCTAATGCGAACCCTGGGCCTGCATAATAGATAGTAGTAGTCACAACTGAGCTAAATTGGATATGTATATAGTCTGATCCAATAGACGTGGAGAGCAAGCATAAACAGCGGCGGCAGTGCGATGTTAGTAGTAATGTTAATTATATGAAGTTAACGAAAGAAACAAAAGCAAATAGAAATTATTGAGGAAGTTTTTATACCTTATCTTACACCTACATATTTGAACATGAAAACATTGTCAGTAGAGAATATAATTCATTTATTATAGCATCCAATATGTAATTTCTTAAAAATCGTGATACACAAGGGTAAACAAATTTTTTCCGGTTACCCGGATACCCGACGGGTAATGGCTCTCGGGTACCCAGTTTCCAGTTTTTGGCCCGTGTAAACACTACTAAGCACTAAACTATCTTTCAATTCTTTCTATAGGGCTCCAGACCGTTACATTTCATTCAAAATAAAACTTGGCCTAGATTACTTACTGTACCTGTACACAGATGGACACCAAGGTATGGACACGACTCCTGCATTCATCATGGACATGGAGGGGAAGACGTGGGAGTATCGCAAATTGGCGTCTTGTTTGAAAGAACATCCCTCTTTGGTAACCCTTCTGGTGAAACGAGGCATACCATTTTTGAGCGATTTTGTGAAGTCTGTAAATGAAAAGGTGACATTTTGTTTTGCCCGTTAGTTTGTCATTTATGTTTAAATTGAATGGAAAGCTGGCTTTCTCTGCTTCCGATGGGTTTATGGAGGATATAGTTTATAGTTTATTGATTATTAATAGCAACACTCCTACTGTTCTTGCTGCATTGAAAATATCGAATGAAACCGTACTAATTCCACAACATTGAACAAACTATTCACAAATTGGAAAAAACTCAGGATTACAAACACAACAGCATTGAAAGTTTTAGTTGTCCATAGTGCTCCTATGACCAAAGTTATGTCAGACATTAAGATATGGGTGATGTACTGTACAGTGCCCATTATATGCTGTCTGCTATAGGCCTACAATGTTGTAAAGTACCTCTAGTTCTGCCTTATATGGTTGATGCTGTTTGCTCACTTGACAATATATCATATCGCAATGTCGTTTTGAGTTGTCAGGTACTGTCAGTGAGGCAGTGGAGTGCTGGCTTTACACATAGCAAATTGTGGGACCATATTATGATCTGAGGAGAACTATTCATTTATTAGACAACATCGTGCTGAAGCTTCACCCCATTTTGATTCCTTGTTGTGGTGATTGTGTGTATGTGTGGATGATGCCTTGGGCTGTAAACACGATAACCTGAAACTATATGGTTGGTGAACTTTAAAATTGGAATGTAGATGCACCTTATGGGTAGAGTGTAGGAATCCTATACTATCGTTTTGGAGGTCAAAGGTCATTTAAGGTCAGCAGAAATGTTTGAAAACTCTGTAAACATGATAACTCAAAATGATATTATGGGTGAACTTAATATTTGATATGTAAATGCACCATATTGAGTAGAAAAATCCTGTTATTTTCTGTGGAGGTGAGAGTCATTTGAGATCAGCAAAGGTCAAAGTCTGTAAATTTTGTACAAATGATAACTCAAAACTGTATGGTGGGTGAACTCATATTTGGTGTATTGGATGCACCTTATATTGAGCAGAAGAGTCCTATTAGTTTTTGTGGAGGTGACAGCTCATTTAAGTTTAAGAACCCAATTGAGTTTATAGGTCATTTTCAGGTCAACATAGGTCAAAGCCTGAAAATCTTATAAGCATAATAACTCAAAGAGTAAAACTTGGATAAACTTCATACTTGGTTTGTGGATCCACCTTATTGATTACAAGAGCCTTGTTTTCTGTGGAGATAAAACGTTATTTGAGGTAGACAGAGGTCATAGTACTTATGAAAACGTTGCTATCAGAATAACTCCAACTCTGATGCATTTCATACTTTGTTTGTGGATCCACCTTGTTAAGTATTAGAAGCTTGTTTGCAGTTTACATTAAATGATCTTGTGTCTAATCTGGGAAGGAATCACTAATTTGGTTTTGCTTTCTGGTGTGATAGTTCTGTCCCAGAAGTGAATCCTCCTCGGTGGAGAGTATGGACTGGTCGAATCATCCAGGAGGTGACTGTGTGGGTGTTGAAGAACCAGTGGACAGTGGATTGGCTTCCAGTGGTTACTCACGAAGCCTTGATCAAAGGGTCGCTTGGGAAGAGGAACGACTCGAAAATGGTAAGAGTCGGGAGCTGCTTTGCCAGCTGAATTGTTTCAAAGTTAAGGGAGATGATAGAAGAAACGAACATGCAGTTTGTTGTCTTAGATTGCCTTGGGTGTGTTGGCACATGTTTTTAAAACTAAGCACAAAACAAAGGAGTTTTGTCCTTCATAAAATAAGTAGTAATTAGCAAAGAAACCAAAGTTTGTTATGTCATCAGCATCTCTTCAGTTAATATTGTCAGTCTGGATAAATAATGATCCATTATAGCCAGTATCCCCAAACTATAGTAAAAAGAGGGTGGAAGTTATGAGATAGGGTTGGGGGGAGGGGGGGGGGAAGGGTGAGATTTAGATTGCTCACAGTGTGCTATCTGAAGGACAAACAGAATGCATCTCAGTTGGCCTTACACCTGTCTGCACTGTATCAACTTTCACACAATCTTTGTTTTAGAAAATATGTACCGTTTAGCCTGTTAGATGCTTAAAGCAACAGCTGCAAGGGACAATGTGATTGGATTACAATTATTTGAGGAGAAGGACAACAGGATTGGCCTTCTATATCTGAAGTTGATTGGCTAGCTGAAACATATCATAACCTTGGAAGAAACCCTGTATGCCACTATTTGATAGTATTGAAGAAGACTGATATAGGACAATAGAGACTATGATCAAATTTAATTTACAACATTTTCAAGTTGATCTGTTGCCATACTTTCAGTGGAAGAGGAATCCATTACATAGGCTGCTGTAAACACATCACCTAGACTGGACAAACATTAAAGCAGTTGGATTTGTCTGTTGATGTAATATCTTGCCACACAAAGCACTAGAGCAAAACAAATCAGTACTCTGCTTGTTGCAATAATGTAAAAACAAAATGTTGAAAGAACAAGAATCTCTTTCTTTAGACATTAAGTATCTACACCATGGCATAGGTGCATGAGAACAACTCCTTGGCTTCATTGCACACTACAGATGTCCAACAAGTGTCTCAATCCGTAATTTAGGTGCAACTCTTGACTCGGAATTGAACATGATGCCACATATCAACAGCGTAGTAAGAACCTGTTATTTGCACATTCGGCAGATTGCTTGTATACGCCCGTTTTTAACACAAGACGCTGCCGCAACGCTAACCAATACTATCGTAACATCACGCATGGATGATGTCAACAGCCCCCTGTTCGGGTTACCGGGTTACGCCACTCGTAAACTGCAACAAGTCCAGAACAGCGCTGCTCGAGTAGTTTGTAGAGTGAAGAGGAGAGACCATATAACGCCGATTCTCAGGTCTTTACATTGGCTTCCAGTAGAGTACCGAGTGAAGTACAAAATCAATCTTCTGACATATAAAGCTCTACATGGCCTCTCCCCCTGACTACATTGGCGATCTCCTGGCACCCTATGTTCCCAGCCAATCATTACGCTCATCATCACAGGGACTGCTTCAAGAAATGAGAACAAAGAAAAAACTGGGGAATTGTAAGGCATTTTCAGTATGTGTGCCCAAGCAATGGAATGCCTTGCTGAATTCAGTACGTACCTGCGCAAGCCTTGCCAGTTTTGAAACATCGCTGAAAACATATTATTTTAAGACTGTAAGCTCTTACTTAGTGTATTTTCTTTTAGGGGTTTTCATTCCCCCTGGTTTTAGTATTGTACTATATAAATTTGTGAACTGTGTAGAGCTCACTATACAGAGGGGCTATGCTTTTGTACAGTGTGTGTAATTGTATGTTGTCTTGTGGCAGCAAAAGGGTGCTACCTCTCCTTGGTTGCCAGGCAATTATCTTGTTCTTACTGGAATTAAGCCCCCACAGGAAGTTGGGTCTGGGTAGTATATATTTTTAGGAACAAAGGAGTTTGGTCAGGAGTTGGCAGTCATTGATATGTACCAGAGCAAGGCAGTTGCAAATAGCCTGTTCCCACGAACGCGGGCTTGCTTCACTCTTGATCGACCTATTGAGAGGAGGGCAAGTTGCTCCACTCTTTTACTGCGTGGGAACGGGGCAAGCCCGAGCTGGATCTAGCCCCTCATGAGAGGTGGGGTTAGGACAGCTAAGCCCGGGTAAACGTTGACCAATGTAAATAAACTATTGCCTTTGGGTGTAAAAGATACGATGGATTTTATCAGTTGTGGTTTCCGCCGCTTGCTTATTTCTGTGTGTAAAAGTAAGTTGGCCTGACGTTTCGATCCTAGCAGGATCTTCTTCAGAGGCTAAATGACAAGTACAGTAACAGAAGGGACAAAAACACGCACAGAAAACAGACAGGTTAATGAGCACGGTGAACACAATGAGATAGATGAAAGGGGATTAAAAGTAGACAATGGATGGTGAGAAGAAAGCAACAGGGAAAGAGGAGAGGTAGGAGATAAACAGTGGAGGGACAAAGAGAGGAATAAAGGAACAGGGTAGGGAATAAACTGGAGAGGGACAAAGACAGAAAGGTGTGGAGAAAACAGGAGGGGAAGAGAGCTGTGGGAGGATGAGAGAAAGGGGGGGGGGGAGGGAACAAGAGGAGGAGGAGTGGGGGACAGAAGAAAAGTTAGTGATGTCCTTCCTGAATGTTCAGCCCATGTGGTTGAATGGTGCGAAGGCGTTGCATCCAGAGCCTCTCTCTGCTGATTCGTACTAGGTCAGGGCGGCTATCTAAGGATTCAATCCCCTGTAGGGACATGTCGTTAATGGTATGGTTGGGAAGGTTAAAATGTTCTCCAACTGGGGTCTCAGTCTTCATGGTGTTGACTGTGGATCTGTGACCATAGAATCGCTTCTTGGGGGTGGTTTTGGTTTCGCCAACATACTGGATGCCGCAAACTCTACAAGAGATCAGATAGATGACATTGGTGGTAGTGCAAGTGATGTGACCCTTAGTCTTGTGTGTGAGTTGCATGCTGTGGCTGGTGATGGAATTGGATTCAACAATATGGTGGCTGCAGACGATGCATCTCGAAGTAAGATCACATTTGAAAGTACCATGCTGAATGGGTGTAGGGTAGACTTTGGAAGTTAGAGGTGGAACAGCAGCATGCACAAGAAGGTCTCGTAGGTTGCGTGGTCGTCTGTAGGCAATGATGGGTTTTTCAGGGACGGCTCGTTGGAGTCTATCTGAAGTGAGGAGAATGTTGTGGTTGTTACAGGTGATTTTTTGAAGAGGAGGAAGATTTGGGTGGAAAGTAACAACCAGGGGCAGCTTGTTTTCGCAATCTCCTCCCTTTTTGTCCTTCACTGCCAAAGTAGGGGACGGCAGGGAGCTGTACTGAGCATGCGTTCTTCAAAGCTAGACATAAACAGGCATGCATAGGAAGGAGCCATCCTGGTTCCCATGGCAGTCCCGTGTCTTATTTCTGTATCGACATAAACTGTGTCTATTTTCAAATTGGTTGTGCATGTGTACAATGGACCGATGCAGTGAGAATGAAGGAATTACGAAAGGCATTGCTGAGTAGTACACGGTGTAGCTGCCCGTGTATATCCGCATACATACAGTATAAAGTTTGAGTTGCTTTCTTGAAGACGTAAACGGAAAGGCCATTATTATTATTATTATCGATATTTTCCTGTACAATGTCTCAGAAGTAGACAGAGCGAAGTATGTGGTCGGACGATGAAGTATTCGCATTGCTTGGCATTTGGTGCGACGCAAATAATATGTCGAAACTTGATGGGACATGCCACAACGCTCCAGTATACTGAGACATCTGTATGCGTATGGGAGAGAAAGGCTACGGCAGAACGGTCAGCCAAATAAAGTACAAACTGAAAAACTTAAGCTAGGCTTACTGGCTTCTATTTTATCGATAATCAGGAACATAATATGTAGTATCCCAACTTACACGTAGCCTAGTTACTAACTCATCAGGCCCGTAAAATCTTACAATCTAATAGGCCAATATAAAAGAAAAATTTGTAAATCACATACCAAAGTAAAAATAAAAGGATAACTAGAATGCATGCATTCTGGATTCAGTCAAACAAGAGCCACAGCACATATGTTTGCTAACTTAAAAAGACAAGACTTACAATTGACCGTAAAGAATTATTGCTGTGTACATAGCCCGATGCGGGAACATGTTTATAGACATGAAACCGATGTGCTGAACTTTTTTCCGCCGTTTAGACTGGGTGTCCCCAAGTCAAAATCATGGTCAATGAAGCTCGTAGTAAAATCCATATATGGGAATATGGGTGGAATTTACATTCGCTATCTACAGCGTTGATGAATGACGTTTACCAGTTGAAATATGTCACACAAGTCAACTAATGAAGCGACCCAGATACTGACGCAGGACCAGCTGTTTAATAGTTTTGAGCATTTCTTAAGCATGTAGAGCTCGAACTGCAATCGTGGCATGGTGCCAAATATCTTTGAACGAAGATGGATTTAAGTTGCGCATAAACTTTGTAACGTTTATTTTAAAAATTTGTGAAAGCATATGAATTCAAACTGAGTAGAGGGGAAATATGTGGGTACAGTTATTACACACGGAATAGTTGTAACCGCAGTAATCGTTATCAATGGAATATATTTAAGAAAAATGTTATAATTAAAACATAAATAAGAAAAAATTGCTGAAATAAAATTCACGGAATACTTTACAGCAAAAGGATAAACAACGAAGAGTCTTCTGTTCAAACTTTCGTCGTGTTACACAAAAACCACGAAAACACCGATGCACTACATATATGACGGCTCAACGATTTTTTAAAACATATAATTTATATTGAATTTCACCGAAATTAACAAAGAAATTAATCTGTATTCAAACGCGGTATTCGTCGTGATTACTGCAGGAATTGTATGGATCGTGGGTTATGTCGCATTCTGCATTTGCGAAGATGACGTCATGTTCTCCACTGTTCAAGTATATTTGAAATCTCTATCCTAAACGATTAAAAAATCGTTTCTCTGTCAAACGCATATTTGGAAAATTATTTATTGGTTTTAAGGTAACGTCTAAGGGCTACCAGACAATTCTTTTAAAGATAGCATACTGTTGTTTAACTGGGGGATTTTGGCAGCCCAGTTTTCGTTTCACGTCATTCAGACTATGGTCCGAAATAAGCAACAACAAAATATAACGGTGAACGAAAGAAATGACGTGATACACTTGTAAGATTTCCCGTGACCATCGTTTGGGTTAGCACTAATTTCCCTCCAATTTGTAAAGTGTAAGAAATTATAAACGGTGCTTAGGAGTCATAATTTTACTACATTATCTTACATCTGATCATAAGGGGATGTACAAAATACTATACTTTTCTCCAAATAGTTATGCGTAGGCCTACCAGGTGAGATGAATGTATATTTAGCCAGCATGAATTGATCTACAGTAGTAACAAAGGTGGAGTGTTCTAGACCTACAAAGCCTAGTCGATGAGGCGAATGTTCGTAAAAGCACACCAAAACCAATACGTTCACTTCGAATACTGCGAACTCTGTATTAGAAAGTAATAACAGGAAATGTGCCACCGTAAAGCGTTTAGTCTACACGCCATAACTTCTTCAATGCAATACTAGCAAAATATTCTGCAGTGTAATTTCTTGTTGGCAACTTGCCAAGAAAAGTTTTTACATCTATGTCAAGTCCAATGGTACAGTATAAAACAGGTGCGGACATCGAGTTCCAACAAAACCATTTTCAGCATGCATGTCTCGAGCCCAACCCAACCATTTTGTGTTAGGGGTTAAATATTTCTTTTGGGTAAAGTGTGCAAACAGATTTTTTCCAGAGTTGTTGGAACAATTGTATGCACACAAAGTTGGCATATCTGCTAGATATAATTGATATGATTATATTTGGGTTTTCCAATTTATTTGTTTTCATTTTGGAAACTATGAAAGATTTTTTTACTTAACCCCCGCGAAAAGTCGTACCACTCAAAATATTGCGCTTCAAAAACGAACAATGATTTCCCTGCCCAGAGCATTGACTTTTTCAAAGGTGGTAAACGTTGGCCGTATCGGGAAAGCCCCGGTAGAAAATAGCGTGTGTGCACTGCTTGGATGATATTTGCACATGTCGAAAAGACTCACTGCATAGCTGTCGATCGCTGCTCGTATTCTCCATTGAAATAACCTGGTTCGGACGTTTTCCAAGGTTTTCCAAGCCTGCCGCTATGCCCGGAGTTAACTCTTTGAAACGCGGGTTCAAATTGCAGGGCTTATCTGCGGTTACAATTTTAGCTCTACCTATGCTTGCTTGAAGCAAGACCGCGTTTGTGGGAACGGCTGAAAGAGACAGAAATTGAGGTAGAGATAAAGGAGACTTATTAATCATTTGGATATTTTGTTTTATTGTAAATCTTCTTTGTGGAAAATTCTGTAATCCTTCTTTATTTTATCTGGATGTCTGGAACACTGTTTTTGTTACATTCACTGTTTTATCTGGCTTTTTGGAACACTGTTTTGTTACATTCACCGTTTTATCTGGCTGTCCGGAACACTGTTTTTGTTAAATATCCAGCTGTCTGGGACAGATTTTGTTATAAAGGATACTCTGTGACACGCTATGCTGGAACACTATATCCTTTTATATTTTGACGACTGGAGGACTCCATTTATACTGATGTCGTGGAAGATCAGATGTTAACCCCTTGATGACACCAGCGGGCCAGCCAACCAGAATCAGCATTTAAATTAAGCATACTGTAATTACATTATCTATTGGGGTGTGCACCTGACAACTTTAAGTCATTTAATTTAATTCTTATTCTGGGCCCAGATCAACTGTATATTGTTTGATATTTGTAATTTCCTTTGTTCCAATTGCATTGAGTTTTCCCTTTGCTTTGTTGTATGTGTCTTGCTCTGTGTTAAGTCTTCGCACTAGACTCAGAGTTCCTGATCAAGATCAAATATTTATTTTCAGTGACTAACACCCCTACATTTTTTTAGAATTGCCTTTCGTTTGAAACTGTTTAGTATTTTTGTATCACCATAGCTTTAATGTATTTTTCTATCCTATTATTGGTTTTTTGGTGTATACCCTTTCAGGCGATATTTTTTGGCGCTCAACTCACCTAAACCGTAGCCTGCCAAGGGCAGCCGTTCTAGCAAGCTCTGTCTGGACAGATCCGGTGCCTTGGTCTGGTCATTCAATACCACCCAAAAACCCCAGCGTGTGGGGAGGATGGACGGTATCCAGAAGGTATGTCGTTCCCATGTAAGTAGCCCCACCTTTCTGGTGCATAAATTTGCTAGCTGTTCAAATGGAAGGCAAAGGTGCACAGTGAAGAATATTTGTATGATTAATGTTCCTTTTTTTTTGGGTGAACTTATTCTATATCTTTATGTGTTTGGTGTTATTAGCACTCAGTAGTAAACCTAATGATAATTTTCAGGATCTTTGGGTTATAAATGTATGTTTTAAGCACTAAACTATCTTTCAATTCTTTCTTTAGTGCTCCAGACCTTATTGCATTCAAAATTAAAATTGGCCTAGATTACAGGTCAATTCTGTGGTGACTTACGTGACATTTTTACTAAAATTCCCCTCTATTTGATATCATTAAACAAATAAAGAATTTACCTGGGAGAAAAGCATTGATGTAGTCAGTGAAGGTACGCCTAAATGCTTACAACAGTAGAGAAAAAATATTTATACCTCAAGTATTGGGGGTGAAATTGGCGAAAAACTAAATGTGACTCGCATGACAGTTACTATTAGCAAAAATCAGAATGCACACACAAATGTTCGATTTCTTATGTCTTATTAAAATGTTTCCAATAACTTTTTATTTATCATACCCAAGTTGAAAAACACCTTTACCGCAATTGCTATGTAACTTTGAAAAAATGTTGTAACGTATGAAAATAACGATGAAGATGTATTGTGACTCGCGTGACAAGAAAACGTGACTCGCGTGACGAGTTCACTTTTTGGATAGTTCTAGATCAAATGCAGTAGTGAATCGAAGGTATAGATCTTGCATAGTGAAATATAACATTCATTGGTCTAGAAAGTGTCCAAAAGCATGATATTAATGTCCCAGAGTTACCCTCATGACTGCAGCAAAAAGGTAATATACTGTACGGGTAGTACAGTTGTTCAGGCAATACAGTATATCTTGTCAATTAATATTTATAACAATATTATTCACTGTTGCACTTCTTGGCTTCCAGCTGGCAAGGGCTTGCAAGTGTTGCACTGAGAGGACATGTACCATAATATTTGAGAAGATACATTCACTCATAGGATTTTTGGAATGATTGTGCAGTTAACCTTAAGGTTGTCATAGCACATGGCATTGCCAGATACTAATAAAGATTATGTTTTTGTATATTACTAAAAAATCAACGACACATGCTAACTTTCCAAATGTGGTGCTAAAATAGGTATTATATTGGGAATAAATATTCATGAATTTAAATGATGATATTTCAAATGAAATTATTATAATTAGTTTAATTATGTGTGCCCATATATTAAAGGGGAATGCATATATGATATTCCTCAAACTATTAGTGTTTACACAGGTCCAAAAATCGGGAACCGGGTACCTGAGAGCAAAATTGTTTACCCTCGTGTATCACGATTTTCAAGAAATTACATATTGGATGCTATAATAAATGAATTATATTCTCTACTGACAATGCTTTCATGTTCAAATACGTAGGTGTAAGATAAGGTATAAAACCTAACACCACACTAAGTCAATGGGAAATCTGCCTTACCGACGGTTTGCCAATTTTTTTTTTAAAACATACTTTGCGTAGGATATGGGTAAAAAATTAGGAACCGGGTAGTACCGCGTCGGCCGGTTATCCGGGTACCCTTTGTTAGAAATTTCCCTATGAATGGAACTAATGAACAGCAGCAAGGAACCATGAAATGTTTTCATTCTGGTTAGACAACATCGTGCTGAAGCTTCACCCCATTTTGATTCCTTGTTGTGGTGATTGTGTGTATGTGTTGATGATGCCTTGGGCTGTAAACACGATAACCTGAAACTGTATTGTGGGTGAACTTTAAAATTGGCATGTAGATGCACCTTATGGGTAGAGTGTAGGAATCCTATACTATCGTTTTGGAGGTAAAAGGTCATTTAAGGTCAGCAGAAATGTTTGAAAACTCTGTAAACATAATAACTCAAAATGATATTATGGCTGAACTTAATATTTGATATGTAAATGCACCATATTGAGTAGAAGAATCCTGTTATTTTCTGTGGAGGTGAGAGTCATTTGTGATTAGAAAAGGTCAAAAGTCTGAAAACCTTTTAAAAAGGATAACTCAAAACTGTATGCTGGGTGAACTCATATTTCGTGTATTGGATGCACCTTATATTGAGTAAAAGAATCCTTATAAGTTTTTGTTGAGGTGACAGTTCATTTAAGATTAAGAACCCTATTGAGAGTATAGGTCATTTTCAGGTCTACATAGGTCAAAGCCTGAAATTCTTATAAACATAATAACTCAAAGAGTAAAGCTTGGATAAACTTCATACTTGGTTTGTGGATCCACCTTATTGATTACAAGAGCCCTGTTTTTTTGTGGAGATAAATAAGTAAATTTGCTTGTTTGCAGTTTACATAAAATGATCTTGTGTGTAATCTGGGAAGGAATCACTAATTTGGTTTTGCTTTCTGGGTGTCATACTTCTGTCCCAGAAGTGAATCTTCCTCGGAGGAGAGTATGGACTGGTCGAATCATCCAGGAGGTGACTGTGTGGGTGTTGAAGAACCAGTGGACAGTGGATTCGCTTCCAGTGGTTACTCCCGAAGCCTTGATCAAAGGGTCACTTGGGAAGAGGAACCACCCGAAAATGGTAAGAATCGGGAGCTGCTTTGCCAGCTGAATTGTTTCAAAGTTAAGGGAGATGATAGAAGAAACGAACATGCAGTGTGTTGTCTTAGATTGCCTTGGGTGTGTTGGCACATGTTTTTAAAATTAAGCACAAAACAAAGGAGTTTTGTCCTTCATAAAATAAGTAGTAATTAGCAAAGAAACCAAAGTTTGTTATGTCATCAGCATCTCTTCAGTTAATATTGTCAGTCTGGATA
>JAIPMN010041197.1:0-32601 GCA_020650975.1 Apostichopus californicus
CTGTCCAATTTAATTGAGCTGATGTGGGTTGTAGCAGGGCTTATAAACTGTTGCCTAAAAATGATAAGTTCATGTGGTTAAAACTTTTAGCATCAACTTGCTATGTACATTGTTATAGATCTCTACAAACTGTGAAATGTCTGCCACAAACTCCGGGTAGAAAACATATCGGACCGAAGTAGGGCAAATTGTATCAGTTTGTTATCGTAGACAAACGAGCAAATACACTTATTCAACATCACATGTCATTTGCATACATGAATATGCAGTTCTGGAAGATCATGTGATGTTGCACCTCTTGAACAGTACTACCTGAGAGAGGAAATCAAGAATAAATGAGACATGTCGAACAGAACCTCACCCGTACAGAACAGTAAAGGGAAACCTGGTGGGTCATCTCACTCTTGGGAAGAATGGACGGTGAGAAATTTGAAAACATTTTTTTTCCATTTGTAGCGTAGCTATAGACTTGCTGTATTGTGTAATGTTTTCTTTACTTGTACACAGTGTTGTAGCCCAGGAGAAAGTGAGTGCTGGCTAAGTTGAAGAGAGTGGCGGCTAATTTGTCTGACGATGGCGAGCGAAGCGAGCATAGCGAGCCCTCCTCTGCGTGAGGTCCAGGGGCCCTTGGTGGGGTACAGGGTTTTAGTTGATTTCAATGGCTTTAGGTGGCTCTATTCTACCCCTATTTTTTCACCTGACAGTCTTTGTGAATAGCTAAAATTAGGTATGTTATTCAATACACCCTACGCCCCACTGACATCACTGAACATAACGTTTTTATTTGGTTTTGTTCAGGCTAGAGAATCGGACTACCTGTAGTATTCTAAATTCTGATTCAGAATAGTAATATTTTGGGTAAATTTGTGAACAAATTATTTCAAGTTTGACACAGGTAATTTACAGTGTATTTTGATTTCATTTAATACAAGATTCACTGATTTTTGTGACGGTCGGTAGGAAGCTTGAGTGGCGGTCGGTAGGATGCTGATTTACTCTGAGTACCGGTCGGCAAGCACTAGTGGCGGTTACGCCCGACCGGCGCCGACCGGCGTGGCTACAACACTGCTTGTACACAAATTTTGTCTGTTATGAAGGCCAAAAAAATCACAAAGAAAGCCCAGTGCTCTACAGTGTTTTTGCCCCCGATTTTTTATATTATATACATACAAGGTGGAGAGCGTGTTGTAACAATCCACTCCACCACCTCTAGTATTTCACTTACTAAAACGTCCAAATTTACTGCTCCACAGTGTCATTGAGCAGAATCTTTGGTGACGTTTGGTAGAAAATTCTAGATTATGAATTGAGGGAAATTGAGTTTCGAAACAACTATTCACTTTTGATGCCCTGCGAAAATGATGATCAATGGGGTGCCTTCATCCACCCCCTTACCATCAGTACAATATCTACCCAAGCAATGATGTAATGACTGAACTCAGTGACTCATCTCCAGTCATATATGTTTGAAAGACCCGACTTGAGTCATTGACTAACAACCTCCCAGAAAACCAAAAACGTCCACAATTTCTGCTGTACAGTGACGTTGAGCAGATCTTTGGTGACGTTTGGTAGAAAATTCTAGATTATGAATTGAGGGAAATTGAGTTTGAAACAACTTTGTTCACTTTTGATGCCCTGCGGTAATGATGATCAATGGGGTGCCTTCACCCAACCCCCCCCCCAGTGCTCCTATCTACCCAAGTAGTGATGTTATGACTGAACTCAGTGACTCATCTCCGGTCAGATGGGGTTTGAAAGATGCTACTTCAGTCATTGACTAACAACCTCCCAGAAATACCTGAGTCAAGTCAGTTCCTATGAAAAGACTAAATTGGAGCCACTGTTTGTCTCGTACTGGCTCATCTGGACTAGACTCTGACATTTTCTGATCTGACAGAGTAACTCTAACAGCAGTTTATTTTCATGCATGCACAAAGGAAACCCAATTTGGCCCTCTTTCAGCTCCCGCTCCCCCTCCCCATCCCCTTTGTTTTTCCACCTCGAGAATGTAGTACCTACCCTTTTTGTATCATATTGTTATTCTTCTGTCTTATCTTTCTTTTTCATATGTTTTGTTTTTACATATCTTTTCAGCAACAACTTCAAGCCTACGTGGCTTGGGTCAATTCCCAATTGAAAAAGAAACCTGGCTGTCACATGGTGGAGGACCTCCGTAGAGATATGCAGGACGGGGTAGCTCTGGTCCATCTAGTCGAAATTGTTTGTGAGTTCCTTTTGTCGTTTGTTTTATTTCTGTCATTCTTTTCTCTCTGGACAGCTAGCCTAATTAGTGTTTCCGATAAGCTGGGCTTGGCGTTACTCAGGTGTATAAGAGTTAGGGCTTTGGTGTGACATATGGCGCAAGGCATACATGGAATGCACCCTGCATCAGGCTTTGTATATCTGTGTGAGCAAGAGCCTTAAAACTACATGGATTGTAACTTGCAGTTAATATATAAGGCTCATGAGAATAGTCGACCATTAGGAGATGTGTGGGTAAGCTATGATAGGATGAGGGTATGAGCTAGGACTGTGATCAAAATTTATTTTACATTTATTTATTTTGTTTCAGTTACTTGTTCACTGTTTTAATTTTTCTTGTTACAATATCTTATCCGATCATGTTAACCAAGATGTGTTTAGGTTACCCACATGATTTACACAAAGTTGGATGTGCCTTATAAAATTCCTATTTTGTGGCATTCTTAATTCTACTTTACATGGACATATATATTTTATTACTTCACATTGTACGCTGCAAGTACAAGCCTATATAGACTTACCAGTGGCTATGTGAGTATGTGACATAGTCGGCATAGTCACAGGGGCATGTCCCCACTCCTCCAGTGGCCCTCTTTTAAATATTGAAACCAATTCATTCCAAATTCAATTTAAATCAGATATAACACTTTGTAGTTCTTTTAAAATATTGAAAGACGGAGACATTTCTTAAAGTGGGAAGGAGACACTGCTTTCCCCATCCAATAATTTGCATTGTATCCTCTTGAAATTGATCCAATCGCATACATGTATTACATTTCTGCTTGGTATCTGTTTGGCTTCGGCTACAGTTAGGCCTCATAGATTCATATCTAACATACTTTTTAGGAATAAAAAATTCAACCTGGATGCAAACTCCAGTGCAGCCACAACTGTAGTGCAGGAGTAACAAATTATAGGTACTGTGTGATATGCCAAAGAAGGAGAAACATTACAAGAATCTTCAAAACATCTCAGAGACTGGATTAATTTCTTTGAACAATGCAATTGCAGTATGTGAAGATGAAGTTGCAGGCAGAATTAGGCCAGATAAGTGAAAAGTATTGAAAAGTATCATCCCAAGTGGCAAGGTCAATGTCGGAAAGGGTACACAAACAACAGACGCAAGCTAGTTAATGAGCAACTCAGTGGGATCCATACACCAAACAGCCAAAGAAAGACCCATTGTTTGTTTTATGAACTTGTATTTCAAAGAGAAACAGAGTCACATATTTTCACCTACTATGTCTTATTGGCATTACCCTGAAGATCTTTTCTGACTTTGTCCGATTTTGTCTGAAGATACCTATTATGCTTATCATTGGAGGCTCTCAAAGGAGGGCTCTAATGACGCAGGCTTCACTTACCCCATTTATTCTCAAAAATTAGGCATATATAGATGCAAACTGGCTGAGTTTTCCACCACCTCCCCCACCCCCATCCTAAAAGTGAGCATATGTGACAAAGTTTGGGAGTATCACTTTTATCCTTATGAAAATGTATTCCTATGTAATTTCCTTTCATTTGATACCCTTTATGCCTTACTTTCATAAACTTCAGTTTTTAGTTTTTTTCCCACCCGGCCCCCCCCTCCCCCCACGTTGCCCAACCGAGCCAATAGTGGGTGTAGATTAATATTTTCAGTAAAGGTTCAGCTCTTCAGCATAGTAACATGAAGATTAATATTCGTTGTGGTTTTTCCTTTCATTTGATAGTCATATCTAATATCTATTTTATTTATATATTATATGAAATACCATTTTGACCTTTCCCTGGGTTCCCCTAATTCATGGGGAATATGAGCGCATTTAGGGTTTTCACTCTCAGTATTGTGAAATATGGATTCCTGGTATCATTTCCTTCCATTAGATACCCACCATGCCATACTTTAAATAATCTCAATTTTTCCCCTCCCCACCCCCAGGGGTGGGGGCTGTGTGAACATTTGAGAGTTAGCTCTTTCAGATTTTCATCAGGGCACCCTAGGCGTTCTTTTAAGATATATATAGCACACAAAAATAGCACAAGGAATAAAAAAAATGTTCCGGTGCTCCCTGGTTATAGTCTTCTCCCAGTCTCGTTGACAAATTGTAATGTTATTGAATATTCATAAGATGTTCGTGTGCAAACGATGCCCTACATTGTAGAATCTGCATGGTCTGGTTGTTATTGAGCTGTGCATTTGCATATTGGTACAGTATATAAGTTAAAGCATGCTGTCTGCTCGTCCTTGTTCACCCTGTCTCTCCATCTGTCAACACGTAATCTCGGACATGTCGTCCTATATCTGTCCTGTAAAGAATGACTATGTTACGCTATATACAAATAATTAATGGTTATGAGTGCAATAGTGCAAATATTTCATGAGTTTAAAGATGGAAGGTTCCATTCAACGAGGCGCAGCCAAGTTGAATGGAACAAATTACATCTTTCAACGAATGAAATATTTGCACTATTGCACGAATGAAAACCATTCATTATTTGTTTTATACACCTTCAAATTTGGATATAATTGGATGTAAAATGCACTCATGCAACAGATTGTTTTGAACAGACAGGTTTCTCTGCTCTCTTACCATTGAAAAAAGTGCTATCAAAAAAGTATAATGCACGGTTCTATTTCATAGCGTGCAATAGAGCGGATTTTTGCATGCAATCAACGAGCAATTGACCAATCAAATGGCCGGAATATAATTAGGTGTTGTATAAAATAAAATATAACATGTTAATACTCAACGTCGACTTGATTGCTTAAAGAACTCATATATCTAAACAAAGAAACATGACATTAATTATATAAAACACTAGAGATGTTACCTTGAAGGTCTTTCGTGAGTCTTCTCATGAAGGATCTCCTCAAATATCCGAAGAAAAATCTAATACCCCGTTTGGAGGGTATCCATGGAGTTAAAAACTTCCATGTGTCAGGTGGCCAGCATTTTGTAAATGTGTGATGTCACACAGTAGTGTCACTAAGGCAGCATACGTCCATCAAAAGCCCTATTGACTTACACACTAAATTGCAAAAGTAATGTGATCTCTAAGTCTAGATAGAAGTTCTCACTAGCTAAACGCTACCCTTTACCGGATAGCTGACAAGTTGGCCTTTCATGGCACCATCAAATTTCTGTATCATGACCATGTAGATTTTTTGCTATCAGAGCCAGAAGTTTTTGTCACTTGTAAACAAACCTCTTCACTCAGTAGTAAACAATTTTTGTAAGCTGCTCCTGGGAGGCCTAAAAGGTTCTAAAATTGCCTCAATTGATCCATTTTTTTGCACCACATGTACTTCCATTCATGCCCATCAACATGCAAGCCACAAAAAACCAGATTCTGATTGATAACATATCAAAAAAGGTGTTCTCCACTGCTGCAATTTGGCACTTTCCCTGAAGGAGAACATTCGGGCAGATTGATATAGACTCTAACAGGAGTATGCCACCTTAAGAGGTGAAACTTTTTGGCTTTTAGGTCCTCTTTTCTCTTCATATTTTCAAGTTGAATGTAAATAGTGTTTACACTGAAACCAAGGTCAGTGTATGGTCGGTCACCTTGTACTACTTTAGATGTATCATTTGGGTGGGAGGGTGTCATCACATGTTTCTCTTTGACATAAAGCTGTGATAATCACCTGAATTGGTGAATCACATGAATTTGTACGTACTGGTTTGTTCTCTTACAATTGGAAAGTCTAAAACTTTTCAGGAGTTAGATTAAATTTAGATTTTGTCATCATCGGGTAAAGATTGCTCCAAAGCAATACGTCCTATCAAAGTATTCCAAGTCATATGTGTTCTTATGCAGTAATGTAAAGAAGCAATATTGCAGTTATAATTTTGTTTTGTTTTTTAAAGGAGAAAGTTTCTCCTAAATAAATACATGGCCAATTAAGAAGTTGAAGTTATAAAACTTGTTCAGTGTCATTAGTTGGTTGGAGTATTTTCTCACATTGCATATTTATTTTGGATAGCTGCTAGGCGAATGTGTCACATTGCCATAAATTGCTACTTTTGTGGGTGACAAAAGCACACGCTATATATGCTGTTGTGCTAGGACACGTAAATAAGTCTGAGTTCGACGGGATGTCAAGGAAAGGGATTATTTAATATTGCTGCAAATCATCCACTGTATCTTGCACTAAAGGCTCTTTTTAAAGCCAGTGAAAGTCAATGCTCATATACTGCTACTGTATATTTAATATGCTGCAATCAATACTCACACAGTCAAACTCTTTATGATATATTACTTTCTTAACTTCACGCTAATATTTAAATATGTATATATTTTTTTTATTTCCTGGTCTTTGGAACTCCTGTTTATTAATATATTTTTTAATAATATATTTATACCGGTGATCGATAAAGGAAGATGAATAAATGACAAAAGGAAGTGAAATCGATAACCATAAAGTGTACTTACAGTATATATGGAATGAATAAGAAACATATTAAGTATGGTATAATACCTCTGTGTTCTTCTCTTAGTCTGTCACTGAATACAGTAGTTACAGCACCCTCCACTTCGAGGTTGATAAAGCAAAACTCTGGCTATGTTTTTGCAACACTTTGCGACATTTTCCGACGTTTTGACAACCGATGTTTAGTCCAACTTTAAATTGGTCCAATGTGTGGTAATGTTTTTAACATTGCTGCTTTCTTTTCAGCTGGGGAGCCCTTGGCTAGGGTGGACTATACACCTCAGACAAGTACAGCCATGAAAGAAAATGTTGAGAGAGTTCTTCAGTTTATGACCACCAAGAGGATACGGATGCACCATACATCGGCAAAGGGTGAGAATCAAAGAGTCAAGCTTTTCAAATTTCAATTATAAAATGATGGCGTGGTAAAACATGTTATCGAAACCTCCTTCCCTTCCCTTAAAAAAGAGCTCCTTTCAATCAAGTTTGGTAACTTTTTGGTAAGATAATAAAGTGTAATAAGAATTCTTTTTCATTAATTTGAATGGAGTCAAATTCCAAATAACATATCGAAGAAAAAGTCCAAACTATTGTAACTTGCAAAATAAAAAAGACTGTGCAGTCATTATTAATTTAAAATTTCATTTTATTACTATTGATTTTTTTTTTGACAACATATATATACATCGATTGTAGCGAACAAAATCAAAATAAATATCTTATGTTCCTCCCCAAGGAGTATTCCCAAAGGTTGCATACTTTGATAATTAATGTACTGTAATAGCCCCCTCTAGCGATATGGCAAACCAAATGTTACAGTATCTAGATATTTGAAAGTAAGAATACTGACACCACTGTTAGCAACTCAAAAGCCAATCATGAGGAAGTATAAAACATTTTTCTCTCTCTGGTAACTTTCATCTCTATTCTAAGGATACAATGTGAATGATATGAAACAGGCCCAACGGCAGACATCGGCTCCAAACTGATCTATAGGGTCGGGGTGAGATTTCAAACCTAATCCTTGTGCCTGGCTACTTAAAGGTGCACCTACTGCCATGACAGAATCAGAGGCATGGTGATATTTGCAAAATAAATAGTTGTGCATATTATCCATTAGATGTAAATGTTGGTTGAAATATTTCTGCGGAAGTCTAGGAGCACTATGCAAAATAACTCAGACCTGTAATGGTTCCACTTCTCAAACCATAATGGTTCAAATTCTCAAACCATAAGAGTTCAACTTTTCACACCGTAATGGTTCAACTTTTCAAACCATAATGGTTCCACTTCTCAAACTGTAATAGTTCAACTTTTCAAACTGTAATGGTTCAACTTCTCAAACCATAATAGTTCAACTTCTCAAACCATAATGGTTCAACTTCTCAAACCATAATGGTTCAACTTCTCAAACCATAATATTTAGTTCAACTTTTTCAACCATAATGGTTCAACTTCTCAAATCATAATGGTTCAACTTTTCAAACCATAATGGTTCCACTCTCAAACCATGATGGTACCACTTGCAAAACCATAATATGGTTTATATTTTCCTTAACAACGGGCAGGTTATGTTCGATATATGTTTCAGTGGGTTTAGTAGGGGTTTGAAAGCCTTCTCAGGGGCAGCATAAAATTTACCAGCAGGCCATTTTCTGCTCACCTGTGCTTGATTATTACTAAAGCTAGAAAGGAAACCTGACTTTTGAATGCCAATGCTAGCTTTAATTTCATGGTCTTTAAAATAAAACCCTGTAAAAAATGTAATCAAACGGCCAAAACATATGACCGTGATGAAAACATTTGTGGGCCTGATTTTTAATGACCCACACAATCCATTTTTTAATTTTTTTTTATATTTTTTTTATTTTTTACAGATATTGTTGACGGCAACTTGAAGGCAATCATGAGGCTGATTTTATCTCTTGCTGCTCATTACAAGCCCAGCTCTGTGAAGCAGGCACCCAGCACTCCCACCAGTGGGGCCACAACTCCCAACATCTCAGGGACACCAGCCAGTGTCAAGGGAGGGCAGAGGTCGCAGCCCTCGTTTGCCGCCATGGCCGCCAATGCTGCCGCGGCCATCCACGATGCACGTAAGGAAGCAGCCGGGGTGGGATCACCGATTCACAGATATAGGGACCATAGGTGAGTCAGTAGAAGCTATATGCTTGTATTTAAAGTAACATCCATATATCTATTCAATGAACAAATATACGTTAAACCCAGTCGGGAGAACTATTTACATGCTGCACCTTCATATCATGCTTCAAAGTACTCGTACTAACAGTATGAGATATTTTGTCTATAATAGATATAGTTAGGAACTGTTCAAACTGTCAGTATGAGTAGTATGGATATCCTGTCACTAATGGATATAGTTAGGAACTGTTCATACTGCAAGTATGAGTGCATTGAAGCATGATATGGGAGGACAGTCAACAATGCTACTGAACATTTAGAAAATTCTCCCAACTGGGCTGGATTGAACAACAGCTTCATGAATATTCATTGCTACTTGCCCTTCTGTCACCCAATGAGCTACACCCTCGCTAGGAAATATCCATAGAATGTTATTCTTGTGAAGGATATACTGTATGTGTAGGAAATGTGTTCTTTGGTTCATGGAAGTGTACAATAGGATATATCCATCTAATTTAAGTATTACTGTGATAATAAGAAGCTTCTGTGTATATGTATATATCTTACATAACAAACAAAAAACAGCGGGCACATTCATTCCGAATATTGAACCGTTCTGATATTTCAACGTCAAGTGTGCCAGATCATAATTGACAGTTCAAATAACGACAGGGATACATGTCTCCTTCCTGACATGTATCTGTAGATCGCTTTGTTATTTTAGTAACAAGACGTTAAATGGTTAGTATTTTGTATCATTGTTATGCTGCACCCCTGGTATGATATCGCACCATCCATCCCCCTACGGTACATACAGTACCCCCACCCCTTAATATCCTTTCAAAAGTTGTAGATTTTTCTTGTCTATTATAATCATTCTATTTACCTTCTTTTGCCCATTCTTTGTTTGTTCTTCCCCTCTCTGCTTTGCTGTTTATGACTAGCATCAGGACATCCTGTTTATGACTAGCATCAGGACGTCCTGTTTATGACTAGCATCAGGACGCCCTGTTTATGACTAGCATCAGGACGTCCTGTTTATGACTAGCATCAGGACGTCCTGTTTATGACTAGCATCAGGACGTCCTGTTTATGACTAGCATCAGGACGTCCTGTAGGACGTCCTGTTAATGACTAGCATCAGGACGTCCTGTTTATGACTAGCATCAGGACGTCCTGTTTATGACTAGCATCAGGACGTCCTGTTTATGACTAGCATCAGGACCTCCTGTTTATGACTAGCATCAGGACGTCCTGTTTATGACTAGCATCAGGACGTCCTGTTAATGACTAGCATCAGGACCTCCTGTTTATGACTAGCATCAGGACCTCCTGTTTATGACTAGCATCAGGACGTCCTGTTTATGACTAGCATCAGGACGTCCTGTTTATGACTAGCATCAGGACGTCCTGTTTATGACTAGCATCAGGACGTCCTGTTAATGACTAGCATCAGGACGTCCTGTTTATGACTAGCATCAGGACGTCCTGTTTATGACTAGCATCAGGACGTCCTGTTTATGACTAGCATCAGGACGTCCTGTTTATGACTAGCATCAGGACGTCCTGTTTATGACTAGCATCAGGACGTCCTGTTAATGACTAGCATCAGGACGTCCTGTTAATGACTAGCATCAGGACGTCCTGTTTATGACTAGCATCAGGACGTCCTGTTTATGACTAGCATCAGGACGTCCTGTTTATGACTAGCATCAGGACGTCCTGCATCAATACGTCCTGTTCACATGTGAATGCATTGTTTCATTAATTTGGCCCTCTTGTTTATTATTATTATTATGTTTGTTCATGTGTAGATGTTTATGACTAGTAGCAGGACGTCCTGTTCACATGTGAATGCATTGTTTAATTAATTTGGCCCTCTTGGTTATTATTATTATTATGTTTGTTGATGTGTCGATGTTTATGACCAGTAGCAGGACGTCCTGTTCACATGTGAATGCATTGTCTGTAAATTTGGCCCTCGTGTTAATTATTATTGTTATTATGTTTGTTGATGAGTTAGGGTGACTTTTCGTATTCCACATGTAACCTTATTATTAAATTTACATAAATGTCTAAAGTTGTGAGAATTACAATGTTTGGGGACATTTAAATTACTGACTGTCCCTGCTTGGTCATTAACAGGAATAGTTCCATGACAGGCAATGTCACACTCATATATGACAGGGGAACATAGTCTATGTTATTTGGGGTGTGGGGGGGTGGGGGTAAAGAATACCTCATCTTAATATCTTGTTGCTAAAGTTAGATGTGGTTATTTGAATGTAACCTATGTTTTTACCAGATAAACCGTTTTTGACTCAAAGGAAATTGATGTCATAGTTTTGGTGATATGTGATGTCATCATGACATGAAAGCTTATTCACATTCCTATTGTGATATTGTTGTTGTTTATTGATACACAAAATTTGGAATATTCACATCCTTGTGTTATGGGGAAATTACAAATTATGACATTACCTAACATTTTTACCTTACGTGACAGGAATGCTTATTCTATAATACCGTGCGATGATACTCCACATTCCCCACTCCCCTTCCCCCAAAATATTTTTAATTATATTGTCAATTTTTTTTTTTTTTCTAGCATTATATTTCATTCAGTTAAATTAAATATCAAATCTTCCGTTTGTTCCGTTGGTATAATACTTCATTAACAATAGATAATTTGGATAGATTAATTTTCCCGACATGATGTTGACATTCATACCAAATTGTTTGTTCTGTGCCATTTGACAAAGAAAATGAACTATTCCAACAGAGTGATTGAAAATGTTTCTAGTTCTGAAATTTGAGAATTCTCTCCCTATTCACTGAAATTTGAGACAAATATTTACCGATTTAAAAAGAGGTCCGTCAAATCTGTATAAGGAAATTATGTACACCTGCTCATAACCATTGGCGAACTGCTGATTTAATTCGCAGAATTTTCATTTTTCACTCCCCCTTCCCCTTAAATGCATATTTAAGCACTTTATCATTTAGATACTGTCGTGGTGTAGTTATTAAAACCATCATCGTCGTCATTATCATAACCACCCTTAACGGAAAAGAAAATTTAAAAAGTTTATATGATTCTCTTTTCTTTTCTTAATCAGCGATGACAGTGTTTATTTTTATTTATTTTTGTTTTTTCAAGAAGACCATAAAGTTCTTTTTGTTATTTCAAGATTTGAATACTTTGGTATTTTGTATTATGTTTGAATGTGTCTCTTGCCTGTTTTGCACCCTCTCTAGTCACAGGAACTACAGACAGCCTTCATACAGGCCCTCTGGGTCCCCCGTTCCTGACCATACCCACCGATTTAGACAGAGGTACCCATCTAACCCAGCCAACTTACATTTCATCACCTACCTGCTTTTGTTTTCATTTCTATCTTTCATTATCCTGTCTCGCTTCTCCCATCTCCTCACTGCGCATCTCTTACCTTGCTTTTAAATGTGCAAATTGTATTTGACTAACTTCTGTCATAGTTCTCAAGTCACACACCTCGTCTTAAGTAATCAATACGTGATTGTGTCAAAGTAAAATCACATTTTTTTGGGGGGGGGGCTGGGAATGGGAGGGGGACGTGAGTATAAAATCAGCAAAAGAATTTTCACAACAGAGAAAGAAAAAACATCATTCGTTATTAAGATTTTGAAGGATACTGGTTAATGACCTCGGCCTGCCTCGAACTTCCCAGCTGTCCAACGACCTGAATCGATTTGATGGTCGTTACATGGATGCTCCTGGTTGTTCATACAGTGTGTGTCTTCTTACGACTAAGCCAGATCAAACTTTAGCCAGTTTTTTGTTCTGTTGGATTCAGTCGGCGAAAAAATCAACATGTGGTGATTTTCCAACAGGAAGCCATCGATGATCGTGCAGGTTGCATCTGCTCACCACTAAGACTGCCAAGCTTCAACAAAATGTAACCAATCACAGGAAACTTATTTGCCATGTGACCTAAGCAAGCAGCAACCATTAACAGGATCTCCTTTCATTGGATGTTCTTTAGGAGTCAGATTTATGCCTAAGGGCCCAATTTTGACGACAGTTATCCAAAATGAGACCATGACAGTCCAGTTGAGCCTGTTACAGTCCCCTCCAGCCAAGACTATCTGGCTTTATGGACACTGTTACAGAAACAGAGTATATGGACAATATCAGGCCTAGAATTTCACACAATTTAACCTGTTTGCTAAAAAAATCTAGTTGCAAAAATCAAGTTCCCCAATTCCACACATCAGCAAGAACTATTGATATTTAGGGCAAATGTCAATCAGGGCAAATTTGTTTAGGTTTTAGTCCTGGTTGGCCCTCCGACAACTAGGCAGTACATATTGGTTGCCTGAAATGTAGCAAAATAATAAAGACCAACTGAATATCACGGTTGGACATATACTGTAGGAGAGATATGCAGGGTTTGTTGAATAGAACACCAGCTATGGGAGCGGGGGAGGGGGGGATGACAGAAGTATCATTTTACCTGTTTTGTGGGTATTTAGTTTGTAATGCAATTTGAATTTGATATAAACAACGTGTCCCGCCCACACAACCTCCACAGCTGATTTTGGTTGTCCGAACAGAAATTTGGTCGCCCATGATGACCATAAAACATTTTCCTTGTTATGATCTACTGGCAAACGGGTAATTCCACTGGCATTTCGCCAGTAAGTAGCCTGATTCTCAAGGCATGCAATAATGCTAGATACTTACAGTGGACATACTGTGGACCTCATCCAGTTATTTCTATTGCTGAACTTCAAATGTGCAATAGATGGTTTACATCAATCCTTCATCCATCTTTTCTTTATAATAGCCTCTCTTCATGTAGCAAAATCAACAGCATGTAATTGCATGGTAATAGATGTAAAAACTATATATATTCATACAATCAGCATTCGGTGATGGGTTCGTCAGCCTGGGGTGTTTCCGGTAGCTAGCTTCAACTTACCTCTTTCTGTTCAGTCCTTGTCAAAAGCTGTGAACATACAGTAAATGTAAGCTGACAGTTCTATTTAAATGTCAGTGCAATTTAAAGTAGAAAGAATATTCTCTTTTGCTTTCTTGCAAGTAGCAAATATTACTTCTGCACTTCCACTCTTTAAAGCAACCCTCCAGATTAGTTAATGTTGATAAATTTAAGTCCATGTTAATCAATTTTAGTTATTGGTGATCGATTTTGTCCTGAATGCTTTCTGATACTGAAATCCGAAAACAGTATGGTTCATTAGACGATAGAAGCTTCACTACAAAAGTTTAAATTTAAGAAGAGAAAGACATATCAGCTCAAACTTTTGCAACTTTCCAGTTTGCTATTTGCATAGTGTAATGTAATTAATATTAATGTCAGAAGTGTCTGGGCGAAAAAAATGTTGAGAATCGATATATTCATACCATACTTATTAACCATCATTATCAATAGTTGGTTAGTTTCCTTAATATTCATGACTGAACACACACAGAAAAGTTATATCTTTTATGGAGTATTAAAATTTGTGTGATTGCAAACTGCTTCTATTATTCTCAAGTTTAAAGAAATTTAAAAAAATATAACTTTTTAAATATTACAATCAAACATTTATCAATTTCTAATGGTCCATTCCTCACACCAAGTTCTAAAGTTGAGATTGTAAAACATGTCTTTTTAAATTTTTGAAAAGTGCTTTACAAGATGTCTCTTTCTCTGTTATAACTTTTGAAGTGTGAACAAAACTAGCCAGAGACTAGTCACTTTGAGGAACACTTTTTTTTTTTTGGGGGGGGGGGCTCCTCAAGTGAAGAAAGAAGGGTTTCATCCAGCCAGTTGGCATAATTTGCCAATACTAAATACCACTTTATACTGTCCACCCATATCATGCTTCAAAACACTAGTACTGACAGTATGGACAGTTCCTTACCATTATCTGATTCTAATGCTAGTACTACTCTATACTGTCCTCTGGTGTCATGCTTCAAAGCACTCATATACACAGTATGAACAGTTTCTAATTTTTATCTGATTCTAATGCTAGTATGGTATGCTCTGGTGTCATGCTTCAAAGCACACGTATACACAGTATGAACAGTTTTTTACCTGTTATCTGATAGAGACACGGTATTCATACTGCTCAAACTCTCAGTATGATTGCTTTAAAAGCATGACAGGAATGTACCAACTGGTTATATTCACAAATAGTGCCAGCTTTACATCACTTTAACATAAGGAAATAGTGTCATCTATTTGCATATTTAATCCATGAAGTAATACGATCCATAATTAATCAGCCAGCTCAAATTAGTTTTTATCGCCCGTAATGGGACTAACATTCTTTCTAAGATGTACCAGGAACTTCCTCATTTCATGTGACTTGTCCATTTACAAGGGGTTTTGTCACACTGTACAGAAGGATTATAATTAATATGCATATTCGTTAGCAGCTTTACATCACTTTAACAAAAGGAAACAATGTTAACTTGTCATCTATTTGCATATTTAATCCATGAAGTAACTTGATCCATAATTTATCAGCCAGCTCAAATTCGTTTTTTACCGCCCGTATAGGAATAACATTCTCTACCAGGAACTTCCTCATTTCATGTGACTTGTCCATTTACAAGAGGATTTATAACATACAGAAGGATTATAACATATAGCGGTATTAAAATGTAACCGATTTGGGATCTTTATCTTGGATACATTGTAAAACATGTTTCGTCTTTTGTAGCCGTTTTAATATCAGCTTCACCAGTTTTACTTTCAAAAGCTATAAAAAATAGTTCACTTTGTAAAGGCCTAACCTTTAGCCGATTAAGCATTAACAGATCTACAATGGCACGAATGAATGCAGTCTTCCTGAACTTGTTCAATTTTTCACACGGACGACTTTTTTTTTCTGTGACCTACACTTTAAATTGAAAGTGCTAGCATATACTGCTTTGCTGTGTGTGGCAGAGGAAAAGAACGGCTCTAGTATTGGAGACTAGAATGCTTCAGACTTTATATATATCTCGGTAGTTTGAAAGTGTTAAAGTTGTTGTTGTTGGTTGTTTGCTGTATCGGGTGTAGAAATGGGTGTCAAAAATGCGGTGTAGGAACTGTGCAAAGTATTACACCCGCTTACAATGTGCAATGTGTACGCAATGGAAGGATACAAGGTATGGTGAATTTAATTTGTTGTTATGGAGAGTTTAATTTGTTGCTATGAGTCTTGAAAATGTTATCAGCATTATATTAATAATAGTAATAATATGTGCAGATGTTCTGTAACATTTTCTTGAACTTTGTGCTGCATAGTCAGAGATAATTTGTAATTGGTCATCTTGTCCCAAGCACCCCTGGCCCCCACCATCTTGGTCACCTTGTACCAAGCACCCCTGGCCCCCACCATCTCCTGAAAGAAAGAAAAAGTAATATTATCGTATAAGTTACTAATCATGTAAATTTATAGAGCGCTTTTTACGGATTAACCGTTGATTAATTTGCCATCACACAGATTGTATTTCAGAGAGTATAAGAGCAATCTATTTATAGTCTACCATTTTGTTCACCTCATACCACAATAAGCCACAACTTGCAGCATTGTTGTTTTTCATGAATATTCATTTCGCTATATCATTTTGACTCATTATCCATCTGGCAGGTAATAAACATAAACTTCATTTCAAATTCAATTAATGTCAGGAATTTTCATCCACATTTTCTTCTTCATGGTTTCATAAAAACAGAACGGGTTTTCATTTAACAAATGCTTTGAAAAAAACAAAATTGAATGATTCTCACTTCGTTTGACTTTTTTATGATTTTTAATGATTCTTTTCGTTAGTTCAATCGATTCGGACGGCACATCTGGAAAGGGGCATGGAACGTCATCTTCTCCGAGGGTTAACCACAACACCCCGGGAAGGACCGTCAGTCCAAGACCCAACCGTCTCATCACACAAACATCCGATTCAGATCAAGGTTTGTTTCTCCATGTCTAATATTGATAGTTTGATTTTTCTTATTTTTTTTTTTGGATCTGTTAATGTCCTACAGCAATGTACTCTGTTGGCATAACTTTTAGAAAATGGCATATTATTTTCATTTCCGATAAATTAATAAATGTGAATACTCATGACATTTTCAACTTTGTTTGTTTTCAAATATATTTCTGTAACTACTATCTATGCTACGGCACTTTCATGATCAAGTGAAGTTCAAAATCAGTCTTGTTATCTCAATTCCTTTTTCTGTCTGTTTACACTCTGTTTTTGCTTCTTGTCTATTTTTATGATAATACAGTCACATATCTTTTGTAGGGAAATTTTAGGTGTCTGTTGTTTTTTGTTTTCTTCCAGGGAGTGCTGGTGAAGAAGTGACCTCTAAGCCAGGGTCAAGGAAGAATTCACTGGTTTGGACGGAGACCTTACTGGAAGAGCAAGATGTGATGTCATCAAAGATATTGGACTCAAAAAATCTACTCCTTCAACTTCAGGAACTGGTAATGAATATGCAGTAGATGTGTAGCTTATTATCATAATTCATTACTACTACACAGGAATTGTGCAGTTAAAAGTCATCAAACATATTGGACACAAAAAATCCTCTCCTTCAACTTCAGGAACTGGTGATGAATATGCAGTGGGATGTGTAACTCATTATCATAATTCATTACTAAGCAGGAATAGTGCAGTTTAAAGTCATCAAACATATTGTACACAACAAATCTTCTCCTTGACCTTCAGGAACTGGTAATGAATATGCAGTACAGTAGATGTGTAGCTCATTATCATAATTCATTACTACTCAGGAAATATAAATTCATCAAACATGTTGGACACAAAAAGTCTCCTTCAACTTTAGGAACTGCATAATGAATATGCAGTAGATGTGTAGCTCATTATCATAATTCATTACTACTACACAGCAATAATGCTGTATAAATTCAACTTACTTAACTTAAGAGTTGGTAAAATCAAACTATCAAAAGTATAGATTAACCCTCCTTTTTGTGAAAAGTCATTTAAATTACAAAACACTGATATATCAGCATGCAGCGATCAATAGAGCTCCTTATCAAAGCGAGTGGTAGTTTTCAATAAGCATAAAAATAGCAAAAATCAAAACGCATTAGAATAAAAATGACACTAAGTTTACATAGAAGCTGGGGCATATTACCCCAGGGAGGGTAGTGATAATAAGTCATTTTTGTCGGAGGGAAAAGGTATTAGTACTGTCACTGACAAAAAATATATGGTAGTTTCGGAAGGTAGATGCATTCAGGCATGTGTGAACAAACCGTGCTTAATGGTTATGGGCCAGGAAGGAATGGGCATTTTGGGATAGCTGTTGGCAAGTGATTGGAAACCACTGGTATAGATGTTCCCATTATCTGTTACACTGGTCGTTGCCAGGGTCTGGTGGATAAGTTTAAATTCAGAGTCCTCATATTGACCTGAAGCATGTACCCACAGATTTGTTGACTTATAAAGATTGCTACAAAGATTGAAATTATTTGTTGTGATTAAACCCAGCATGAACTTTTGTTAAAGAATTTGGTTATAGGTCAGATCTAGGAGTCAAACACAGGTAAATAAACATTTCTTTCGTTGTCTTTGCTTAATAAGAAACACATTGAGAAGTTCATGATAACATGCAATGGACGATTTTGGTCAGTTTATTACCCAAACTTAGTTTTATCTTGTTTCCTGGCATCAAAAGTATTAAATTTTGTTTCTTATCAACTTCCGTTTCTAGCTCCTCAGTGGCAGATTTCCTGATGAAGATGGTAACTCAGAGGCAGAAGAGGATCAAGTCCCCTTTGAAGGGTCCACGCCCAAAGAACAAGTGGTAAGTTACGTTGTGGTTATAGCTCAGACATGACAATATTGTCAAAGAAGCCAACTTTAATTTGGAGGTACCCAAGTGTTATTGTAGCACATTAATTGTTGCTTACATACTCATGTGAATGCAAAATGTGTTTTTCGAATTTGGTGCGTGATTGTCACAACACATGTTTAAATGTCAGGAAAATTTGTCTGTCTGTCTGTCTGTTTCTTCAAAACGAATATCAAATTATGTTAGATGTCCAAACTCTTGTCCAAAACTGTTAGATGTCCAAAATCAACTTGAAACTCACACCCATCACTCAGTCATGTTTTGTAAATATCTTCCGAAACTCATCTGTCAATGGTACAGCTATACAGCTGATGTTTTCAATATTCTTTCCTATGAGGACCGGAGAATAATCATCTGTCGTAGCAAAGGGCCAGAGACGATCAAATCCGACCTTACCTAGATTGACTAGTGTGCAGGGAAAACCCTTAAAGGCATTGAAGACTCGCCCCAAACCGCATGCGGCCATTTGAAAAAGTTAACTTTCTGTTGCTTGCGAGTGACATTTTGTTCGTGTCGCTACAAAATGCAGACAGTAATGAAACGTGATACCTTGTTATCTATAGCTGGACCTGAGATGTCCATCGCTATATCGTTTGTATACTGTGCTGTGGGTATTGACAACAGCTGTATGTACTGACTGTACACTAGTGTCTAATTACCGACGGTAGCAAGATGTATGCATATTTTCTGGGATCGATGGTGGTGTCTAACACTTCTGTTACACCTCATTCAAAACTAGGTCAGATTACCGGCATTAGACGTTTTTTTTTGCGCGAGTCTTCACACCCTTGAAGTGTGATTCAGTGTCATGAGACAGTGTTTGCGCCCATTTTTGACAGTGGTAATTGTAACCTGTTCTTTTTCTCTTCGTTTCTCTGTTCTATTTGTAACTTCTTCAGATCGTTTTACGTTCGAGGCTGGACCAACAACGGGAAGAGTGCAATCAATTAAAGACCGAGTTGTCTAAGACCAAGCAGGAATGCAGGGACCTACAGGGGACAAAGGTAAGAAGGACCGTTTGATGATGTAAAAGTGACAAATTTTCAGGTTTGTTTTTAATTCTTTGTAAAGACACCTGACTGACTGTCATATATAGGTAATGGAATGTATTTTATGATGGAAGAGTGTATGGAACCTCTCAACAAAATAAAACAAAATGCGTAAAGTCTGTGAATGTCAATTTCTATGTTGCTACAATTTCTTTTGAGGTGGGGGAGGGGAGTGGGGTTTAATGCCTTTTCAAATTTTCTTAGACTTCAAGATCATTATTTCTGCAATATCCGAAGAGTCCCAAAATGGCTTTGTGTTTTTTAACAAAGAGTAATTTCTAAAAAGCTTTGGTTACATGTAATTATTGGCAGTTTTGTTCCCAATGCAGTATATGCTATTGGTGGTCATTTGCTCATTCTTGGTGTGTTTACATCTCTCTGAAAGGTTCAGTTTGAAGACTAAAGTCTCCCACGGTAATCAGTTGAGTTTAACTGATAAAATTTCAGCACTTAGATGATAACACTAGTGACATAATATTGGTGTAAACATTCCTAACACTTAATACTCAATTTACCTTGCATCAATCCAGTTTGACACGTTGATGGTTTGATTATAAAAAATTTTGATTATATAATACTTTGATTTTTATGACTTTCTATAACTATCCTACCCTGAAAGGTTTTTTTAGCATTTCCTGTGTCAACTTATGCCTTCCCATAAGTATTACCTGTATGTTTATATACTGCGGTTCTCTTTCACATGTCTCTAGGCCGGTCTGCAATCAAGGCTCACGGAACAGGATAACGCCCTGTTACAGATGAAGGCGGAAATCTTACGGATGGGGTTCACGACGCAAAATTTGGAAGCAGAATGCGTGAGTAGTTCAGTGTTAATATGTCACTGCAGAGTTCAAAATAGAACAGTTCCACTTTATGTTAATGAGCAATATGTAATTATACAAACGACCACGGTCATCGTTTTGTTCTAGTTTTGATTGGAGTTAAAATGAGGAAGAATCAATTCTGATGTGTGTTTTTTGTTTAATTGTAAAAAAAATTAAATCTTGACCTATTTACAACTTTTGATATTTTGGTGTTATTTCTTGTAGTTCAGCAGTTTTGATATGATATTAGTTATTAGTGAAGTACATTGCTACTATGCTATACACATGTCAGTTACCCACTCACTTGTTCAAACTGGAATAGATTTGTAAAAAAAGAAAAAAATGACGGCAACCTTTCAAGAAAGTTTAATTGGTGCACCCCAAGCAGCAGATAAAAAACAAAAAATTGTTAACCTTGGAATTCTTAAATATATATGAATAATGCATGAAGGTTTTATATGTTGTACAGGTTTGACATCACGACTATCTAAAACAGAGTTAAAATTGTCATTTTCATTTCTTTGTAATATTTTTCGCCCAAATTTCAGAATGAGCTGAAAAGAAAGTTGGAAGAGAGAGACCACAAATATTCGGAAACGGAGTGGCTGGTGAAACAGAAAGATGAGCTCCTACAGCAGCAACAGGAACAGATGGAGGCTTTAACTCAGCAGTTACAGGATTTAAATTCATTCAAGGTTCGTCATAGCTGATTGTAATTAATTGCATGTCTGTTCACCCATTACACTGCTGCGCTACTTAGTGTCACTAGTCACATGTGCCAGCCATGTGTCAAGTGGTGTGTCATCCATCGACCATGTGACGTCTAGCTTTAACTCAGCAGTTACAGGATTTAAATTCATTCAAGGTTAGTCATAGCTGATTGTAGTTTATTGTATGTCTGTTCACCCTCTACACTGCTACGCTACTTAGTGTCACTAGTCACATGTGCCAACCATGTGTCAAGTGGTCTGTCATCCATCGACCATGTGACGTCTAGCTTTAACTCAGCAGTTACAGGATTTAAATTCATTCAAGGTTAGTCATAGCTGATTGTAGTTTATTGTATGTCTGTTCACCCTCTACACTGCTACGCTACTTAGTGTCACTAGTCACATGAGCCAGCCATGTGTCAAGTGGTCTGTCATCCATCGACCATGTGACGTCTAGCTTTAACTCAGCAGTTACAGGATTTAAATTCATTCAAGGTTAGTCATCGCTGATTGTAGTTTATTGTATGTCTGTTCACCCTCTACACTGCTACGCTACTGAGTGTCACTAGTCACATGTGCCAGCCATGTGTGAAGTCTTCCATCGGCTACGTGGCGTCAGTGGCGGAGGGGGCGGATGCCCCCCCTGATAGACTCAAATGGACTGCTGGCGCCCTTTTCAGCTTTTTACCACTTTTTACTTATTCACGATTATTGACTTTTTTTTATTGCGCTCTCAAATACCTATTGACATTTGTCACATTTTGTTGGTGTAATTTTCTGATAAAATGGCGATGACACCTATTTATTCTTCGTTTATCTGCAAATTAGCAGGGCCCGGAAAGGGCGATCTAGGGAGTACCTTTACTCAAATATTTCTGTACGCTCCGCGCCAACCTGTGGTGGCGCTCCACTTAGATAGTGTCGAAAGCACCCCTACAGACCATTCTCGCCCCCCAGACCATTACCCCTACCCCCCCCCACTGCGTGACATCTATCAGTTTAACCTGATTCGAGCAGATGCCAAGGACCTTCTGGGTCGGTCTCTGCTCCAACTCTGAATCGTCCCAGTTTGGCAGTAGTGCTGGCTCTGACCGTCGTGGTTGTAAGTTTGTATTCGGTCTGTCCCGTTGAAGTACTCTACATAGGTATTGCGGACTCGTTTGTAAACCGGATGTGTATTTGTGTGATTGTTTTATCTAATCAATATTACATATTATATGTAGTATTTCTTCTTTAAATTTGCTACTGAAGCATTCGGTTGTATTAAAATGTTGTCTGTTATGAAGTACATATTGCCTTAGAATGTATTGTTCATATGCGAGTGGGAGAAGACATGCTAAGTATCTCAAGAGAATCTTTTAATCTTACCTTTATTCTCCATTGTTTCGTGGCAGGCCATGCAGAAATCTGTATTTTATATCTGAAATTAACCTGACGTTGGTTAATGTCAGGTAGGGCAGTATCATAAGCCTTAATAAAGTACAGCTCACATACCAAGCTCTACTTGTGCATTGTATTCCACAGTGGAATAAATGTCAAATGTATAATCTTGTTAAATTCATAACAATTCATGTTTCAGTATGCCGCCCTCTATTGTAATGCAACAGCAGAAAAGTCCAATACCTTGTATGTACAGAGAACTTGGAAGAGAATGAGGTATATCCTCTGCAGGGTTTGGTGCAAATGTCAGGAAGTAGTTATTTTATTTACTTCTATGAACTAATCCTCTTTGCTTTTTCATATCTTCAGACAGAGTTACAGAACCAGCTTGAGCAGAGTAATGGTGGGACCTCATTACAACTAGACAGTCAGATACAGAACCTCAGCCAAAGGCTGGAGAGAGTCAATTATGCAGAGGTAAATAGGGCATTTAAGGGATGGCAGGACATAGGAGTGGGGAAGGGCAATGGGTGGGTGGGGGGGGGAAGACCTCCATACAACTGAATATTCAGATAAAGAGCCTCAGCCAAAGGCTGGAAAAGGTTTACTATGCAGAGGTACATTGGGCGTTCCATGGGTGGCAGATTAGAGGAGTGCAGTGACTGAATAGTCAGATAAAGAACCTCAGCCAAAGGCTGGAAAAGGTCAACTTTGCACAGGTTATAGCTTTGCACAAATAAAAGTGCCCCTTGTTTGGCCAGAAAGATATCTTTTATTGACTTAACTAAACTAAACTTGTTTGTAAAAAAAGATCCCAAAAAGATAACAGAAAACTGAATGTAGTATTAAAGTATCCTTCTGTACAATCTGTAACAATCTGTTGAAACTATATTCAAGTTTCACAGGATAATATAAAGGGACAGTAGTGGAAGGTATTATCTGTTAGTATTCTTGAATATTTGTTTTAATGCAGACATTAAAGTCATTATATGATGTCATTAGGCAGGGTAATGTTGATATATTATAGTCCAAATAGAAAGGAAAACATATGAGTCCTAGTAATATTTCCAAAGCTATTCTGGCCTTTCAAGATATTCATCTTTTAAAAGATGCTAAATCTCTGGACTGCTCCTTTAAGGCTTCATTGATGAGAACATCGATTCATCAGTGTAGTCTGAAATGTTAATGCCAGTCCATTGTTTTATAAGCTTTGTTAATAAATCAAACTAACAATGGTTCATTGAACTTCTATTAAGAACAGACCACTTATGTCTGAATATCAATGCCAATTATCCTTCGCAAATTTGTACTACATTATTAAACATGTTGTTTGGTGGCCATACAAAAGTATTGTTGTTCCAAATTGAGTATTGTGTTGGATCTAAGAAACTGTCCTAAAGGTTTGTGTATTAGACTACACAGTCCAGTCACTTGAATTGATGCGTCTCAACTGTTTAAAGGTGCATTCCTCAAAATGTAAAAGTGTTAATGTTATATAACTTAAACATGAAAGGAAGGTTAATGAAATTTGAATTAATTTGTTATCAATTTTAGCAAAATTAGAGGTTTCAGAGAGATTAATGAGAAGTTGCAATGGCTTTAGATGCAAGTTGTGAATTGCGTTGCGTAATATAAAATGTATAAAGATATTTGATAAGAAAAATTGAAGAAGGAATAGGTGAAACTTTGAAGTCTAAGAAATATAATCAAAACTCACCTGTTTGAAATGTTTCCTGAAAGGTAATGAGGGCAGTATTGAAGAACTAAGCATGCATAGACTCCGGATGTGTGACCTGATTAATTCACTTTGGCTTCGGTTTTGAGTGAAACATTTCTTTATGCTTCCGTGTTGGATAAATCTAACCGTAATAGACATTATCGACTTTTGCAATCTGTGTTAAAGTCATTGCCGACTTTGCAATCCCCGGTCCTCCTCACAATTTTGCAAGGTCGGTAAGGGTGTGACTCCATTGTTTCGTTTTCAGGAAACCAGTGAATGTTTTTTTTCTATAATAATATTAAAACAGATGTTCATTTTAGATGTTGATTACTTTTACAGTGTTAGCTAGAAATAGATATTAAAAACAGATGTTAAAATGAAATATTTAATATCATAACATTGTATGTGAGATGTTTTAGGTTTGTTGTGTATACCTGTGAAACCAATCGTAAAGATATAGTTTTTTTTTTCATTTCAGTCGAACTTAGCAGTTAATCTGTCCTCTCATGAAAAGAAGATGGAACATTTTGAAACACAGATGCATCTACATGAGAATAATTCAGCAAAGGTAGATATTTGTTCATCTCTTTCGTCACAAATTTATCATAGTGGCTTCCAAATGTAATACTGACTGACTTCATAGCTGCAAGGTGTTTTAATCAAGGCACCGGTGCTGTGGACGAGTGGATAAAGGCGGTGGCATTTGAAGCAATGAGGATTAGCAATCGGGAGGGTCTGGTTTGATACCCGGCCGGGTCATAGTAAGGTGGGTTTGTCATCCAAGAGCAATCTACGGTTTTCAAATCTGAAATGACTTTCTAAATTGTAAAGACTCCAAATTTGAGTCAAAATGTTAAATTGGAAGCCACCCGACGTGTAAGTCGTAATCCCTAAGCCCTTGCGGGTTTCTCCCACATTTATGCTGCTGATTACTATTATGTGGGTTGCTGGCTGACATTTTTTTTTAACCGAATGACATTCCATATTTTTGTCAAGTGATGAAGTCATGTAACTGTCTTGTTTCCAACATGATAAAAATTGAATACAGGGCTTAGTATTTCTGAGATCACCAGCTCATATTCCTTGTTCTATCCAAATAATTTCTTTGTTCGTTCGGAAGGATTTGCAGAATATAACAGCATCTACCTCTTAAACGGACGATTATTCTTTCATTTTGGTTTCGGTAGGACGGTGAAGAGATTCAAGTCATCCGCAGTATGCTTCGTACTCTACGCAGTAATCTGAGCAGTCAGGATCCCAGCCATCATTCCTTAGACATCCTAGAGCAGAGTATATCGTCATTACTGCAAGAACAAGCGCCCTCTAAGCCTCCTCAGGTGAGTGCATAACAGGACTGTCATGTCTGCCTATAGAAAAACAGTCCTCCTCAAATTCACTCAGGCATTAATAATTTGTTACTTGATAGCATAAACTATCCCATGTACTGCCATTAGGATTCATCCTTGAGCGCACCTAATTAATTGACCAGCCACCTTATGATTGTACACACAAGTGCTCTACAAAAAAATGGCCAGCAATACTTTCTGTGAAGACAAATTTGGCTTGACCACTGAAATAGCACACTGTGTGTTAAATCATGAATTTGTGCAGAAGAGCGTTCAGTATGGCTAGCATTAACAACTGGGGTGATATTCAATTTCACATGTTTTTGGCTACAGGGGACTTGGGTGGTATTTGCTATAGGCAGGGAAGATCGTAATGTAAAACAAATACTTGGAACTGATTACCTTTCTCTCTTGTTTTAATGTATTAAGTGGACGGTGTATGCATTAAGTCCATGTATTAAGCGAATGTTTTAAGTCCATCACACTTTATCTCTATCTCTTTCTTCTTTCATTCATAGAGAGGACCAGATAATTCTTTGTCAAGGTTCAACAGTGGTGTGGGTCTTCCTAGTAGGTCTCCTGTCCCAAGTGATATGAGAAGAAGCCCCATGATACCATCTATGGGTAAGTCACAGAGCCCCATGATACCATCTATGGGCAAGTCACAGAGCCCCATTCTAACATATATGGGCAAGTCACAAAGCCCCATGGTACCATCTATGGGTATGTCACAGAGCCACATGATAACCATACATGAGTAAGTTACAAAGCCCCATGGTAACATCTATGGGTATGTCACAAAGCCCCATGGTAACATCTATGGGTATGTCACAAAGCCCCATGGTGCATTCCATGGGTAAGTCACAGAGTCCCATGGTACTATCCATGGGTAAATCACAAAGCCCCATGATACCATCTATGGATATGTCACAAAGCCCCATGGTGCCATCCATGGGTATGACACAGAGACCCATGGTACCATCTATGGGTAAGTCACAGAGCCACATGATAACATCTATGGGTAAGTCACAGAGCCCCATAGTACCATCTATGGGTAAGTCACAGAGCCACATGATAACATCTATGGGTAAGTCACAGAGCCACATGATAACATCTATGGGTAAGTCACAGAGCCACATGATAACATCTATGGGTAAGTCACATAGCCCCATGGTACCATCTACGGGTAAGTCACAGAGCCTCATGATACCATCCATGCATAAGTCACAAAGCCCCATGATACCATCTATGGGTAAGTCACTATAGTGATGTGACAACTACATTCATAACCTATCATTATCCAGGTTAAAATCCCCTATCATTATAGTGATGTGACAACTAGGTGAGAAGTATAAGAGTCCTTTAAACACTAGCTATGTTAAGAAGCGTAGCGCTTCATTCGCAGGAGTATGATGGAGTGAGAGCTTTGAGGGGAGGGGGGCGGAGTAGGGCTGGAATCGGTGTGGAACTGGTTCAGGGAAAAGGAAACGTTTTAACCAAAGAGATCTTATAGCAGTTTTTTTATGATGTTACTAAATTAGTTCCATATTTTTTCGTTACTTTCAGCTCGCACGAGAAGTCCAATGCAGAGTAAAGATAATCAGAGTCAACCTCAGACGAAGGTGTTGTACTTTACTGAGAGAACGGTCACTCCATTCATGACCTCTATACCAAGAAGGTAAAGGTCAAAGGTCACAGGCATCTGTAAGATCCCAATCATATAACAAGGAGATAGCATTTTGTTAATGTCATGTGAATATCAAATGTTAAAAGGGATGCAATCTGCTTTCTAAGCAGGATCATCAACAGAATATCAGTATACATTGTTTTTGTGTAATTGTCACAGCAGATTTCCAATACCAAGTAGCGGAACCATCTGAGCTATCAATATTTTCCTCTCGTCTCGAATCTACAGGTTAGGCGAAGTTACGTTGAGAGATTTTAAGAGCATATTTGACAAAGAAGGGGAATATAGGTATCACTTCAAGGCCTTGGATCCTGAGTTTGGTACAGTTAAAGAAGAGGTAAGTGTGGATGTTATTGTTACAATTTATATGATTAAAGGTAGGACAGTCATAGGGTGGTCACTCAAATAGTGGTGGAGGATGGAGGGCGATGTGTTATACAGAAGTGGGTACAGCGACTGTCCTACATATTGTGTGGCACAATGGTGGGCAGTGGTAGACAAGGGGTCGAACTGTAGTGAACAGACGACAGTGGACAGTGCTAGACAGTGTCTGACAATGGTGAATAGTTGGAAGTGGTAGACCATGTCACACTGGTGTGCTGTGGTAGATGTGTCACACTGTGGTGTGCTGTGGTAGATGTGTCACATTGGTGTTCTGTGGTAGACCATGTCACACTGGTGTGTGCTGTAGTAGTCTGTGTCACACTGTGGTGCGCTGTGGTAGAATGTGTGCAATCCTATGGCAGTTATACCTAATATTATGCAGTCCTTAACAATGCATACTGTGCCTTGCATTTGTAACTGTTGTCATGAAGTGATATTATACCCCCACCAAGTTCGTATCAAACTCCTGCAAGGTTATTAACACTTGACCTTCAAGTTTCTCCTTGTTAATTCCCATGGTTCCCAAAGTTTTGGAGTCCGTAGGTTCAGACAAGGAAAAACATAACTAAAGATTAGGACCACGTGTTGTTTTCTTTCTCACACATGATTGGTTCATTCAGTGATAGATTTCATAAATATTAATTAGGTTCAGTTTTAGGTAATACTGAACCAATCATCGGTCAGATACCCCATCACATGTCTGCCCAAGGCTCCAAGCTTTACAACTAGAGCCAAGATAGTTCTGGAAAGTTAGTTGAATCAGCGAGTATACTCACGATAGCTGTTACAGCCGTATAATTTACTGCATGACTCAATCTTTTATTTTACAATCATCATCGGTTCATCTCTAATCGAGAAACGGAGAAAATAAACCAGCTTGAAATCAACAGAACTTTCTAATCATGTATTATAAGCTGTATATATATATGTTTATTGGAGCTAGGCTTGGGCTAATAGCCTACCACATCATTTCCCCTAGGGCAAAGAATAGTACCAACTCTACTGAGCTATGAGGCATTGTCATAGCGACACATCCACATTACACTGTCTTGGATGTGTAGTTAACAGTATGGAATGTAACCCTGCAACCATTTATTGATGGCCATTTTACCATCATGGCCTTTATCACAATATCTTCAAATAGCTACAATCTAACAAAGATACATCAGTTGTGTATTGTTATGCTCCTTGCAGAAATCTGGATATCTAATATCCTAACTTTATCAGATTCAAATTAATCTCAGTTTGGAGCATTTTGTAGCCAACTGTCAACACAAGTACATTGTGTAATTATGAGACAATCAGAGATATGTAAATTACTATAGATACTCATTTTGATGTACATTTTGGATCTGTTAATTGTGAAGCTTTCGGTTGACAAAGTAAAAACGAAGAGCAAAATATGACACACATGTGCTTACATGTAAATCTCCTTGATATCTGACAACATTAAAGGGTGTGAAGACTCCCGCAAAAAGAAACATCTAATGCCGGTAATCTGACCTAGTTTCAAATGAGGTGTAACAGAAGTGTTAGACACCACCATCGATCCCAGAAAATACACACACAGCTTGCTTCCGTCGGTAATTAGACACTAGTGTACAGTCAGTAAATACGGTCAATACCCACAGCACAGTGTACATAGCAGCTATGGACATCTCCGGTCTAGATAAAAGATAACAAGGTGTCGCGTTTCATTACTGTCTGCATTTTATAGCGACAAACAGAAAATGTCACTTGCAAGCAACGGAAAGTTAACTTTTTCAGAGCGCGGCTCGCGGTGTGGGGTTAGTCTTCAATGCCTTTAATAGCTTGATTCCAGCTTGATGAAACCTTTTTTTTTTGTCATTTTCTCCCAAACTTTCTCCTCAGGTCGTTGACGATGATGATATCCTACCTGGATGGGAGGGAAAGATCGTCGGCTGGGTGGAAGAGGATAACGGTTGAAGAGAAATCTCATTTGTTTACCCTCAGAGCTGATGTGTTTGACAGAGGGCGCCAGACCTAACATATCGTCGTGTAGTTTGGGTGTGAGCGGAATCGTCAAAAGTTTGAAAAAGTGTCAGTGGAAAAAAATAATTAGCAGTGCAATGTTTTGCTTAAGAAATTGAGTATGTGTTCGTTGAAGCTTTGAAAAGCATCGCCGCTATTGGCCGCCAAAGGAGAGAATAGCACGGTCATCTCTCCCTCCCACCTCCTACCACTCTCCCACCCCCCCCCCCATCCCACCTCATACCACTCTCCCACCCCCATCCCACCTCATACCACTCTCCCACCTCAGATTCAGCTCCCACTCACCAAGGAAATTACTTTCATTTCTGCAATGGGAGTTGAGACACAAATTGTATGGGAAGACAGTAACCAAACCTGCCCACCCCCCTCCCGCCCTCCCACCTTCCATCCAGTACTTTCTCTGTTTTCATCGTGTAATGTAGTTCTCTGTTGTGATGCTGTCGTTGGCCGTCATCTAAATATGTTGTATGTCAGGGTATCTATCTGTGTGTGTGTGCTTTCAGTGCTACACCTATTGTTGGTTTTTGCAGGGATTACTAGTGTCAGCTTTCAGTGACACAGTATGGTGTCATAGAAGAAGTATTTAGTGTTTATTTCTTTCATAGATGTGTAAAAGTAGGTTGGCCTGACGTTCCGATCCTAGCAGGATCTTCTTCAAAGGCTAATATAATTTTCTTCAAAGGCATTTTAGCCTTTGAAGAAGATCCTGCTAGGATCGAAGCGTCAGGCCAACTTACTTTTACACATTCTCCTACACAGGCTCACTAGTGGATAAGCAGTTTGCTAACAGTTTTATTTTATTTTCTTTCATAGATGTAACTTTTCTGAGCTCTGATTTGTGATAAAAGACTGAATGCACAAATGCTCTGTGTGCACAAGAAAAAAAAACACCTTGTATTTGCATTTTAGCTATTTTTTGTAGTATTAAGTATTTATGTTTAGTACCGGATAAAGCAATGCCCTGGGTGCTGAGTACAGAATAATTTCATTTAAAATTCTGTCAAATACCTTGAAGTGAAGGTGCTACTGGTTTCTCCGCATTTCTCCATCAATTCTGATATTTTTAAATGATCTGCAGAGAGCGTTGATGGTTGAATAGTTGAAAAGAGTATTTTGAAATATTTTCACCACTCTGACCCTTTGGTTGTTGCTTTTATCATAATTTATAGAGCGCCATTAACCAGAAAAAAGAAATTATCTGCTCAAGGCGTTCTACAAATATAAAAAAAAACGGACCTACCGATCAGAGAAAAGTTTGAGTCTTTAGTTTATCTTTAAGAGTTTCCTCAGAGGTTGATGTTTTACTATGCTGAGGCTAAGAGTTCCAAAGCTTTGAGTCATCATGGCCAGACTTTGTTACAGGTTGAACAATGTTAAGAGACTGAGAGGGGTGTAAACTGCGACCAGGTTTGTAGACAGAAATTAAGACTGCAAAGATATTGTTACATCAGTTTGGCTTTCACTGCACTTTAATTTAAATACCGGTGATAATTAAGAAGCCTTTTGAATAGCAAGCAAAGTATCCAATTCTTGGTGGCTCTCTTTGTAAAACAGTGGCTGCTTTGAGGGAAGAATATATATTTATCAGAATATGCTAATTAGAAGATGTCTCTCTTACCAATGGATCTATAATCTTGCACCTATGTCTATCGGGCTATTCATGTAAAAAACCTCAGAAAATGTTTATTTTGTACAAAAGATCACCTTTTGTGTGTAAAGAGGGTATTTCAACATTTTGAAAGCAGAAGTACCTAATTTTCATATTATATTCTGGGCTATGTTAATGTCAACTAATTATTGGACTAAGTACTGTCAACCTTTCCTTGAAGAAGAAGAAATGTTTTCATAACATGCAATTTGGAAGAAAATAAAAACAGATGAGAATTAATCATGCAAATGGATCTGACGTAAACGAAAGTAGCTTTGAAATTGTTCACATTTAATTGCGATACATATCCAGGGTCTGTTTCTTATTAAAGGCATTGAAGACTAGCCCAAACCGCGTGCCGGGCTCTGAAAAAAGTTAACTTTCCGTTGCTTGCAAGTGAAGTTTTCTGCTTGTCGCTACAAAATGCAGACAGTAATGAAACGTGATACCTTGTTATCTTTAGCTGGACCTGAGATGTCCATCGCTGTATTGTTTGTACACTGTGCTGTAGGTTTTGACCGCAGCTGTATGTACTGACGGTACACTGTCTAATTACCGAAGTAAGCAAGCTGTATGCGTATTTTCTGGGATCGATGGTGGTGTCTAACACTTCTGTTACACCTCATTCGAAACTAGGTCAGATTACCAGCATTAGACGTTTCTTTTTGCGCGAGTCCTCACACCCTTTAATTCATGTGTCTTATAGTCATATTTATATAAGAGGCTGATGGATTTGATCCTGTTGCTTTATACTCAGTCAGGATTAAATGATATATGTACTGTAGCCTACTGTACTGTAATGAATTTATTCTGTGTTGTGATGTAAGGAAGGTTGGTTATAGGTGTCGAGGGGAGGGGGAGGGTGTTTGCTCCATTAAAAAATGGACAAAAAGTAAATGCAAGCAAATGTTGCTTTAAATTCCAATGTTATTATTCTCTCAAAAAGAATAGTGTAATTATTGTAGTATTTATGAAAAATTAATCATTACTTAAAAGAGTGTAGATTAACATGTCATGATTTAGAAAGATTAATCTTGTTAATTTCAGCTTTACTGAAATTTGCGTAAAGGTTCTACAGCTGTATATTAAACCAGCCACTGAATTCTTCAAAACCCTCCTTCCTCCCCACCCCCCCCCCACCCCCCACCCA
>JAIPMN010041198.1:1752-16534 GCA_020650975.1 Apostichopus californicus
TGGGGATGGAGGGGTGGAGGGTGGAGGGTGGAGGGGCTGGAGGGGTGGAGGGGTGGAGGGGGTTATAGCCCCGGGGTCCGGGTCAAGTAAAGCGCCCGTGGAAATATGGGGTCAAGAATAAAATATTCTAGCCTTTTATATACTGAAGGTAAAGTGAAGAGCTCATAAAGGGGTCCCTGAGAAATAATAATTTGTAGGCGAGACTGTAGTAAACACGCATCCTCAGTGAGTCACGTTACAAACTTTTAAGCTCAAAGTATAGAAAGATGTGTTATTTTGCTCGTGAAAATTGACGTTAACTAAGCCTCGTTTTATTGGCTTATTTTCTTTTATAAATTTTCAGAATCATATGAGAATCATTATGAAACCGTACATGGTCATATTCATCAGTTTATTCAACGAGTGGTATAAAAGTTAACGCCTAGCGAGAAAAGTTTACGTCACAGTGAAGTTCAGTAGATTACGTAAGCTTCAATAGTTATTGCGTTAGTCAATGCTAGGGGGAAAAGGCATGTCATGTGTTACCTTCACATTGTTAAGGTTAACCTTAAAACTGAAAACCTAAAGTCACGACGAAGAGGTCGCTCGAGGTAGAGACGAGTCCTTCAGATGAAGACTGCACTAACGAGATTTGAAAGAAAAGGTTGAATAATTTACAAGTTAATACAATTTAACTTTCTTTGGGCAGTTGTCGAAGAAAGGGGGACATAAAACGAGCACGTGCTATATCGATTAAAAAAAGGAGGGGGCTAAAAGGTGAAACAAAGCAATTATTTTCAATAGGTTTCAAAATAAACTGATGCCTAATCAATCTTCTGCCACTTAAACGATGAATATACGGGCACAAGATTAATCTCGTTAGGCTGTAGGCCAGGGTTTCTCTAACTTTATCCCCCCCCCCCCACGAACCCCCTGTGGATGTCAGAGTCGTCCACGAACCCCCAACTTTTCGAGACTCGATCTGAGTCATATATACTATAATACGCATAACAGTGCTTCGTAATAGATCAAGTTCATAGTGTTATATTGTAATGAATAACAAAACAAGAGATGACCAAATATTTCATAATTCAGTTATTTATCACATGCACGATACGGTACTACTTTGGCAACATATGCGTATGGAAAGCGAAAAGAGTTTGTCGGTATAGATACGACTTTTGTACATTACTAAATTATATGATACATCAGATTTTAATTGAACAAAACGTACTCTAGTTTTGACTTTTAGAAACGTCTCATGAACCCCTGGGATGGACCCACGCACTCCCTGTGGTTTCATGCACCCCAGTTATGGAACCCCTGCTTTAAGGCTGTTCCTAACCATATAAGAGTTAGGGTGAAAGGTTAGGGTTAAGGGTTGGGGTGAGTATTCCTGCATCAGTCTATTAGTTTGAAATTAGTCTGATAAATTACTTTTATTGCCTCATATAACATGTATACAATGCATTATTTATAATTACAACCCCTCCCCCTCCCCTCCCCATCATTTAGGCCTATTAGTCACTCGCTACATTCATCATCCAAATCAACATCACATGTATATAAACATATGATAAACGGTGATTTGGCGAGTGGATGAATGCAGTGGCATTTGAAGCAATGAGGCTTAGCATTCGGGAGGTTCCGGGTTCGATGCCGGGCCGGGTCATAGTAAGGTGTTTTTCTCATCCAAGAACAATCTACGGTATTTCCCATCTGAAAACGACTTTCTAAATTGAAAAGTATTATTACTAATTGGTCGGGAGCAAGTGGTGTTGAATTAATACCCTGCCGTTTACATGAAGTTTTAGGAACAGCGCCGATTCAGAATTTATTAACAAAGATTTTAACAGGTACCTTTCTCCCTGCATTGAGGGCCTGGCCTATACCTAGGCCCTTTAACTTTAATATGATCAAATTTAGCCTTGGAAACAACATTACAGAGCATTAACATAATATCAAAGTGAATGTTTCGAAAAACCGGAGTAGCCACCAAAAATATTACTAAGCTATCCTTCTTGGATTATGAAATATTAAAACTAAAATTCTGCCCAGAGTCTTCCTTTTAAGTTTCCTTAGTTTGAATGTCTGACCAACTTTTACGTCCTCCTTCTTTCTTCTCTTTTTTTCCCTGACCATTTTGGAAATTCTATGGACGCATTTACATCCATATTTTAGGAGTGCGCTGAGACTCAACACCTCGCCACCACCCACCCCACACCACCCCATCCCCGTCTAAACATGAAGGAAGGAGAAAAGTGATATTATAAATACAAAATAAACAAACTTTGAAATGTTTCTGTTTGATTGTTGTATAGTTGTACATTTGTATAATTGTATAGTTGTATAGTTACATAGTGGCATAGTTGCAAAGTTGCATAGTTGCATAGTTGCATAGTTGCATAGTTGCATAGTTGCATAGTTGTATAGTTCTATGGTTCTATAGTTCTATAGTTGCATAGTTGCATAGTTGTATAGTTGCATAGTTGCATAGTTGCATAGTTGTATAGTTGTATAGTTGTATAGTTGTATAGTTCTATAGTTGCATAGTTGCATAGTTGCATAGTTGCATAGTTGTATAGTTGTATAGTTGTATAGTTCTATGGTTCTATAGTTCTATAGTTGCATAGTTGTATAGTTGTATAGTTGTATAGTTGTATAGTTCTATAGTTGCATAGTAGCAGAGTTGCAGAGTTGCATAGTTGCATAGTTGTATAGTTGTATAGTTGTATAGTTGTATAGTTGTATAGTTCTATAGTTGCATAGTAGCAGAGTTGCAGAGTTGCATAGTTGCATAGTTGTATAGTTGCATAGTTGTATAGTTGTATAGTTGTATAGTTGTATAGTTGTATAGTTGCATAGTATCAGAGTTGCAGAGTTGCAGAGTTGCATAGTTGCATAGTTGTATAGTTGTATAGTTGTATAGTTGTATAGTTGTATAGTTCTATAGTTGCATAGTAGCAGAGTTGCAGAGTTGCAGAGTTGCATAGTTGCATAGTTGCATAGTTGTATAGTTGTATAGTTGTATAGTTGTATAGTTCTATAGTTGCATAGTATCAGAGTTGCAGAGTTGCATAGTTGCATAGTTGTATAGTTGCATAGTTGTATAGTTGTATAGTTGTATAGTTCTATAGTTGCATAGTAGCAGAGTTGCAGAGTTGCATAGTTGCATAGTTGTATAGTTGTATAGTTGTATAGCTGTACAGTTACAACAGTTGTATAGTTGTATTTCTATAGTTCTATGCACCTCCAGATGTTTCTGTAGCTCCTAAGCCATCATTAAGGTAGCTAAATGATCTGACGTGTCGGAAACTGTAACCTTCCATTTTTTATGGTATATTGTAAATACGTGCTTGTCATTGAGCCGATAAAAGATAAATGAATCACAGAAAAAAATAATCCCAAGAAAATTTGCAAGATCAGAAGAAGACCATTTCATCAATTTAACCGGCGCGGAAATGTTTACAAGTCAAGGCTTTTCAGTTTGGTGTGTAAAAAGGGAAAAAAGAGCAATAACCATCACGATGTTTCTATAAATGGTAACTGACATTGACAAGTTTATGACAGCTCCGGGGGCATGTTAAAGGATGTCTCCACAAAACAGGAAGAATGGAAAAAAAGAAGTTTAGTATTCACATATATACTTGTGACATTTAGACTGACATTGTAACGCTACCATCGCGTTTGATTTCAATTTATGTTCATGTCATTGTCGGTTCTGTTTGCTTATTTGTCTGTGAGTCTGTTGCAAGTTTGAAGGCTGGCCTAGGGAAGTATTAATCTTTCCAAATATGTAACAATGTCAGCACTTTTTATGATTTAAGTGGATGATGACTTCATGTAAATAAATAATTAAAATATACAGAATCCGTGTGTTTTATACAGTAATTAAAAAAATTCATGTGTTTGATTCTGTTAGATCTATTTAAAAAAAAAGGTAAAACGGATGAAAAATTTAACCACTAAATGAACGTAGACAGTCCATGTGATGAAAGTCGAGCGCAAAATCTTGGCTGACAATTTTCGTTCCGTGATAATTTGATACGTTTGATTCGTCAGAGGTGTCATGCGGCCTAAACCAAACCAATATGCACACCGCCACTTTCTCGAGGCTTTTCTGAAACAGAAATGCTGTTTTACCGTAATTAAGACATAATGTGGTGTTAAGTTACAACCTGCACTCACATCAGGTAGGCTATAAAACTTTCCAAGTAAATTGATTCCTTATCAATTCATTATGTATTGGCAAATAGATCCTCTGATGTTGTGATCAAAAAAAAAAGGAAAAACGTGATTAAAATGTCTGTAGCCTACATTGTCAATTATTGTCAATGCACCATCATGCATTGTAACAAGCTGTTATGGATTGTCCATACATTGCATGGTCTACGCAGTGCGCCGTCATTTCAATGTCAATGCATTATCAATGCAATGTCATGCAGGATACCTTGCCAATGCATTCTCAATGTATCATCATGCATTGTAACACGCTATCATGTATTGCCAATGCATTGCATGATCTACGCAGTACGCTGTCAATTCAATGCAAATGCATTATCAATGCAATGTCATGCAGTATACCTTGCCAATGCATTCTCAATGTATCATCATGCATTGTCTCATGCTTTTATAAATTGACAATGCATTGTTTGTCCATGCAGTGTTTTACCAATGAATGCATTTTCAATAACAATATCAATGCGTTACAATGAATAACACAGCCATACAGCAACAAAATATAAGTATTGAATTACAGTTCAATGATAGTTAGACTTATGTTCGTATCTAATGCGTCAAAGCTTGCCTTTTCCTTTAAATCCTCTCCTCACAGTCAATACACCATGAATACATTTGAACAAAATAGTTGAAATTCCATTCCAAATCAATAACCAAGCTAACCGAAGAATGTATCATATCGCGTTTATCCAATATGATTTAATATATTGCATCTGTATAAATAAGATTCAAATACTTAATTACAGTACTAAGGCACGGTATGTGGATATAGAAGACGAGAACAGGTAATGCCACATGGGTATAGAGCACTATTGTACTATTCAAAGGAGTAGGCGTATACAAATCCATGTACGGATATGAGTACAAATGTATGCACGGATACGAGTACAAATCCTTATGTGAGTATAAATCCATGAACTGGTACGAGTACAATCCATGTACGGATCCGAGTACAAATCCATGTACGGATCCGAGTACAAATCCACATACATATACAGATACGAGTACAAATCCATGTACTGGTACGAGTACAAATCCATGTACTGGTACGAGTACAAATCCATGTACTGGTACTAGTACAAATCCATGTTCGGATACGAGTATAAATCCATGAACTGGTACGAGTACAATTCATGTACGGATCCGAGTACAAATCCATGTACGGATCCGAGTACAAATCCACATACATATACAGATACGAGTACAAATCCATGTACTGGTACGAGTACAAATCCATGTACTGGTACGAGTACAAATCCATGTACTGGGAACGAGTTCAAATCCATGTTCGGATACGAGTACAAATCCATGTACTGGTACGAGTACAAATCCATGTACTGGGTACGAGTACAAATCCATGTACAGGTACGATTACAATCCATGTTCGGATACGAGTACAAATCCATGTACAGGTCCGATCGCGTTTATCCAATGTAATTTAATATGTTACACCTGTATAAATAAAATTCAAATACTTAATTACAGTATTAAGGTATGTGGATACAAATCCATGTACAGATACGAGTACAAATTCATGTACTGGTACGAGTACAAATCTATGTACGGATACGAGTACAAACCCATGTACTGGTACGAGTACAAATCCATGTACTGGTACTAATACAAACCATGTTCTGGTACGAGTACACATCTATGTACAGGTACGAGTACAAATCCATGTACTGGGTACGAGTACAAATCCGTAATATTAAATGATATCGTGTGATTATTATATAGTTTTCTTTATTCAAAGTGAAATATTTCCAAAATTCGATACAAACAAGACACATATTTAGCAGAGTTCTATACAACAACGTGACCTATTTGCAAAGTACAATATCTCTAATTTAAAAAAAAAACACAGGATTTGGAAGGTAAACGGTTATCTATAAGAGTTAACACTCCCTTTACAGCTTTCGTCCTTATTTCCACCTTTTGTGATCTGGGCTGTAAACCCCCAGAGGCGATCTGTTACTTTGCCAAAGTTAGGACCCAGAAGAACTCAATATTATGTTCCTTTGCGTGGGCGCTAGTGACGATCACCCGGGTGTCAGATGCATTAAGATTATTATCTTTGCTAAGTGTTCTATGGTGTAAAAAAGTATTCCCGTGACGGCCCCGTTAGCTGAAACCATCATGAACGTGCAGCTTTCAAATTCATGATCATATCGACAACATGTTAAGGTTCTTAAGATTCATTCAGTAAATGGTTAAAACCTGATCGTCAATGGAGATAAGTGAATATTAAGGGCGGTTAGAAGCAAACAGGTTGCGATGTAATAGTACATGACAGATATATATATATCCTACATAGCAGGAATTGACAGGGTTAGTCCGTTGGCCTCCATTAACAGGGTTTTGAAAACCTTATGGCGATTCGCGGAAGATTTGCCAAAGAGCACCGCACTTTAGCCACAAGGCTATCTACAGCATTGCAGCTTATCCCCCCCCCCCCCAAATACGGTGTGACATATGAAATGTCCGAGGCTCATCAATGAAAACTAGTGGGGTGCATGGGTGTACGGCGTCAACATTAAGGAGTGCAAGAACTTACCCCGAAACGAAGAGAGGGCGTTTTGTTACAAATTGGTTTGATTATAAACCACTTTGAATCGGTAGCCTATATATCGATTTGATTCGACGATATACCGATTTAACTCATTTGGACATAGGCCTATATTGAAAACAACGATCATCCGCGTATGACCAAATGGAGGGAGGGGGGTGTTGCCAGGGCGAGGGCAGGTTCCCCTCCTCTGACAGTTTCTTCTTATTTTCGTTTATTACGTTTCCAATCTGAAAATAATTTCCTTGTCTTCGTTACCCTCCATTCATTTATTGTATAATACTGTTTATGTAGGCTGCTTACTAAAAACATTAAAACCTGTACGAGCCGTGCTTCACAAGATTCCATCTTATGTGGCTTTTATTGACAAGTAATCACACGTACCTCTTTGTTAGTTTTAGAGGTATATGCAATCAATCAAGTCACTATGTTATTATTTTCATCACTTGATCTAAATGCAACAAAGTTGTAGGCAAATGGCGGCCTAAAAGTGCTTTTCTTAATAAGTTAATGTATTAAGCATGTCTTTGTTTGGGAACTTCCAACACAGGACGATGTATGACAAGAGATATAAATACCATAAAACAAAACACATATTAATCACATTAACCCCACGCATACCTCTTAATTAGTTTAAAAGGTAATGAGCAACCAATCGATCAATGTGTTACTATTTCATCACTTGGTCTAAATACATCGAACCTGTAGGCAAATGTCGGTTTAAAATTTTTAAGTGCTTTTAATCTGTAAATGTATTAAGCAGTCTTTGAGAACCTCCAACATACGACCGATACATGACAAGATATAAATACCAAAATATCCTTATTAATCAAAATGTTTGATAAATCCGGTTTTTCAATTTGAATTGACAAGTTTTTGAGGAATTTCCCCCCCCCCCCCAAGAAACTCTCATGGGTGTGTATAAAAAATAATAATAATAATTCACCATTATTTTTCCGAAGATTAGGTGTAGAGTATATAACAAACGAACATTATCGCGAGAGATGCACTTATTTTTGTTTTGGTCATATTCTGTACGACGTGAGAATTTAAAGATCTTTCATAAATTTGTATTCAGTTTGCTATGAGCAACCAATTAGTTCCGATTATTTACCAACATCAGTCCAGAACGTTCCTTGAGTATAAATACTAGTATCGTTTTGTTTCCAGCGTCATAAAATATACGACTCGGGGGGGGGGGGGGGGGGGGGGGGGGGGGGGGGGGGGGGGGGGGGGGGGGNNNNTCCCAAAAAACAAAAAACAATCAAAGCAAATAACAAAGAAGTTTACAACCATAATAACATTCATGTTTTATTGAACTTTCCTTTGGTATACAAATGAGTATAAACCACGTTTACACATCTAAACTATTAGTAGAGGCATCTATTCTGTGGCTACACATTCACGTAACGTTATAACATCTTCAGCTAATTAAGGGTAAAACGGACTTTCGTGGAATCAAATCGTAAAACATTAATAGTTAACAGTGTGATCCTTGCCGTCAGTGAATGTTGACCTCCCATCTGATGACGTCATCGGTTACGAGCCAATTTTCCACCGAATTTCAAACATTGATCCCAAAACTATTCAAAGCAATTCCGGGAAAAAAATGGTTTTTGCTTTCGTTTTTCTAGGTCGAAAACTCTTTTCCGGTTGGAAATGACTAAATAGTATGATTATTCTTTGCAAAATTTAATGTAAAATTGGTAACTATATATTCTAATAAAGTCTAGACATCTCAGAACGTTCTATAGTTCTTTGAAACTCACATGATTGATTATAAACTAGTTTTTAAATCAATCGCTATTTCATCATTTCTAAGTTAAAGATAAAAAATAGTTTCCTAACTATGTTGAGCGTTCTCTCTCCACCTCTCTCTCTGCCCCTCAACCTCTGGCTCGTTTTTTGTCCTTCTTTCTTGCCTTGTAGTTTAACTTGTTTCAGAAAAAAATTGAACTTAGGAAGCCGCCAATATGAAAACCAGTTATTTGTACCTTCCTCCATTCCGAAATAGGCCAGGTAAGAATTTCAAGATCCAGTTCTATGAGATTTATAACATCAATTGAGATATCCTGCTACTTTTAATGCAGAGACAGAAGTTCCTAATAGTGAACAGTGATACATAGTGGAAGAGAGCGAGAGAAAGTAACTATACGTAATGTAAGTATATGACACTCGGGAGCTCGGTTGGATCCATTCAATGAAACGTCTGGTATAAAGCCTATCAAATAAAAATGAACGTATTTTTGTTCCCCTGCAGACTATAGAAAAAAGATTGAACATAAAAGTACATAACATCTGAAACGAAACTTGCATCCGATACACTATGGAAGTTTAAATGGGTAAAGGGAAGGGGGAGGGAGGAAGGGGTGAGAGGGGGAGGGGATGTTGAAGAGGAAAGGGGGGGGGGGGTAGTGATCTTACTTGCTTTACGCCAGCAATGTTGGTACGTGTTATCAATGAGTATGTAAGAGCCCTAGTTGAAAACAGACTCGTTTGCAGGTTATGTACAAAGTTTGTTCACATGAAAATACATGCACGGTCAGGGAACTATTGGTACCTGCTATAGTTCTACGGTAAACAAAACAGAAAACTATTTAACATGTACACAGCAATTATAACAACAAGTAAGATAGAAAATTGACTTCTTTCTGATTCGTGTTTTATCTCTCCATCTATCTCTCTCTGTCTCTCATTTTTCCTCAACACGACCCGTCTATCAGTTATCTATTGTGGATGCCCTAAGAATGGGTTAACCCTAATCTTCTGGCAGTTGATTGGAGTAACTGACTCGGTTGGTGTAAAGTCGTAATGTCCCTCGAAACCGTCATCACCAGCGCGCATGCACGATACGTAGGTATTTTCACTACCATCGATACACCTGTTGAAGGAAATGAAATCGGATTAACCTTTGACCCTGGTACCGCAAGAACTAAATCGTTCTGTTTCTGAAAAAGTCTAAGCATCCAAATGACTTTCAAACATCATCAGGCTACGACCTATCTGGTATTCACAGATACACCGTCATCTGGAAGGGAAGGGACGGGGGGGATCCGGGATTTCATAATGGAGAGGATGAGACCCCTCCTCCCTACTTCATCTCTCCCACAGAAAAAATAGATTTTGCGTCAAATGGTAAGTTGTGGGGCATATTTAGGCTATAATTTAGGGTCTATAATTATGTTGAGTTAATAAATGTTTTTGATTTTGTGTGTTTGAGTTGAACAAAGCGATGGGCGTGGGGGTGGGGGTGTATACCGCCTGATTCAGTGCATCACCATCACCATCACCATCACCATCACCATCACCATCACCATCACCATCACCATCACCATCTCCATCACCATCACCATCATCATCGCTGAACTATCTCATTGGATGTTTGTAGAATGGAGACAGGCCGGTAAGAGAGAGGGCAGTAAGTTACCCTTAATTACTTAAGTCCCCACAAGACTACCTTAATAGGCCTGCTTAATTGGCCTGTTTGGCTACACCTAACAAACCAGAAACATGTTCTGTAGATATACCACCAATCCCCGAAGGTCTTTGCCCCTTCCCTCCCCCCCCCCCACGCCCACTTTATGGGAAGCTTTTACACCGCTGATCAGTATATCGGGTCAGATAGATGTAGTGCGTTTATTGAGGAGAAAAAGTTCGCACACCCACCTGCAGTAATCGTCTCGCCCGTCGCCATCTTCGTCTTTCATATACCAGGTATCTCTGAAACCTTCGTCGAAGTCACCTGAGCGTATGTCAGGTGACGTGTAGCTCAACTCATCGTCGGAACCTGCAAGAGCACATGCAAGGTAAAACCTCTTCTTTCTAAATTTGAGAACTCTGAAGAGAAAAGGATAAAGAAATGAGCAAATCGAAAGCTAAATTGTCCAATTTTGAAGCCTTATTTTAAGGTTTCAAAGATCACGTCAATATGTAATAAAAAATTCGCTCTCATAATTATGATAGTTATAGCGGATTTTGTGTGATTTTAATACACTTTTATATTGCTAATATCTTTACAAATAAATAGCTATTGTTTATGAAATGAGTGGATCTTATAGATGCGTTACAATTCTGAACGCACAGAGCTAAGCGATTTTGCTTTTCTATTACTAATAGAACAGTGTACAATGTTGGACTACTGTTAGATAATTGACTAAGTCGTCTTTTTATTCAAATGACTGTTTAGAGGGAGGACTGGCGTATGAATTGCTTTTGCGGCCTGGAGGACTGACATTAGGCTAATCAGCCTCGGTGGTTCTTTGGGAAGTACCTGGCTATTGATTGACTCATATAGGCTCACCGTACAATGTTCGACATCTGCAAATCGATTATTGTTTGATAAGTGAAATTTACCCATCGGTTTAACAAATGGGATACAACGGTCTATTCTTTCAGTATGTCATTTATATGTTAATTTGTATAGATTTGTATAGATCTAGTACCGTATAGAGTTGTCTGGCGTCTTTCAAGTCATTGAAACTCATTTAACTTGTTCGTTCCTATCAAGTACACGAGGAAGAAAAGAAAGAGGGGGAAAAGAGCTGGAGGTTGAGATGATCACGTGACCAGTGTGACGTCGCACATGTGAAACCTCACTACACTGGATTATGAGATCAGTCTTGGAAATTTCAAGAATTGAAAAAAAGGGATGAAATAACCTGCAATAATCATTGGCAGCGCCTTGTCCCTGCACATCTGCCCATCCTTGGAACTTGCCAGATACACCTTGCTCTGAGATGTCATAACGACGTTTCTTGAGAACGACAGGAGGTTGAGCAGCATTAGATGAACCCGAATCTGAAAAAAAAAGACGAAAGCAATGAAACTTTGAGAAGGTGAAAATTCTGGTGATTTGTCATTTGTTTATAAGCTCAAACTGAAAACCCCTCCATGCCAATTTTGAGTCCATTTCAGCTAACCTGGTGACCCCTTAAGCCAAATTCCTCCCCTCCCCCACATGTGAGATAACCTGTCGACCCCTTGAAGCTCAGAGGCCACTTAGTGTCTTAACGTGTGTGTGTTAAAGACTATCAACATATTTCACTTCCTGGATGACTGTATGTGTTGTTGAAGACTTATTGAGCCCCTTCACAAAACTAAACTGAACTGAATTCGACCACAGTGCGTTCACCCCCCCCCCCCCCAAAAAAAAACATAGTATTGGAGAATACACAGCATATTGGAGCTTTAAGTCGAAGTTATCATGTGTAATAGCTTTTCAAAATTTGACACTTGTTAACGTCAATTGACCTTTGACCTCTACCAATTTCAGCAGTGTTCTTGCACTCACCAAGCTGGATCTACATACTAAGTATAGAGTTCAAGAAAGATGTACTTCTTGAGTTATCGTATTTACAAGATTTTCCGACTTTGACTTTGACTGCAAGTGACCTTTGACCAACACCAATTTCCATAGCGTCCCACCAAGAAAGAGATTCATCAAGCATCTCTTCTTGAGATACCGTGTTTACAAGGTTTACACAATTTGACCTCTGGTGACATAGTATGACCTTTGATCCACGCCAAAAAGAGTAGCAACCGGGACCTCAACATGGTGCATCTCCATACAAAGTTTGAAGTTCATCCAACTTTAGAATATTGAGTTATCGTGTTTACAAGGTTTTCACAATTTGACCTCTGGTGACATAGTATGACCTTTCATCCCAGCCAAGACAATAGCAGCCGAGAACTTTATATGATGCACTTACGTACACAGTTTGAAGTCCATACCCCTTTAGAATATTGAGCATTTACATCTTTGCGGGGTACAACGTTACGGGGTACTTCTATGACTTCAGGATATACCTTAGTGGGTATTCTGAGTAGTGTGTGTGTCCTTATGGGGGTACTGAGGGTTTGACACACACACACACGCATGTTTGTATTACATTCAGACCGAGGACCCCATTGTATTTTTCATTGTTCAAATCCACGTACCCTAACCTCAACAATACCCCATACAATAGAATTCTTCCGAGGACGTGGTGATTCTTTAGAAATCACAACCGAGGACCTGAAATTCTTTTGTTCAAGTCCTCGGTCAGACTACAAAACAAACGCACACGCACGCACAAACACACATAAGGCATCATGACCGCAATGATTCCTTTGCTATCAGCGAGGTAACAATAGAAAACAGATGGACAATTTACATTTATTCTGTTATATTTTTGTTGAGCACACTTTGGGATGAACTGTTACTGCCATGGAAATGAATTCACATTGTACATACCTGTTGCATTGGACATCGGTTCAGTTTCCGGTTCGGGGGTCATTTCTGGTTCCGGTTCGGGGTACACTTCCGGTTCTGGTTCAGGCTCAGCGCCTGGCTGTGGTTCAGGATCGCTCCCAGAATAGCAATTGCCATCTGCCATGGAAGGAAAGTTCTCGCACGACGCTTGAGCAGGCCATTGGAAGTTGGTAGCTGTTATGATTTCGGAGCATTCTCTCATTGCAGATTCACACAATTCGCGGCATAATACCGGCACTGGCGCATCACACATGGGGGTGAATGTCGCACAGACAAAATTGAAGAGATTCTCAGAACACTGAGCTTGAATCAACGTGACAAATGCCATAGCATCGGAGATAGCTTCGGACTCAGACGTGTGGCCATAGAAGTTTGGTAGCTGAATAGACTCATAGCCACAAAATGGTTGAGTTATTTCTTCACATGGTACTGAAGGAAACCAAAAAAAAGAATGGCTGTCCTTTAAGTGAGGAATACAATATTGGGAAATTAATGTTGTGTTTGTTGGTCTTTCAGTAATAAGGCTGCTATTCAACCAATACACATGGTAGCCTAGCGCATGGACATAAAGGTGAATGCCGAGCAGTCACCCTCGCGATGTACGTACACAAACTCATACTTGCGCATTGCTTGCTTCGGATTAAGTGAGGAAAATTCGTCAATTTATAGATAAATAGAGCAGCCAACCCATCGACAGTATTGTATTTTGTCAATAAACCAATCGTGTGTACATTTGTCATTTGTACATTGTATGCACCATTTGTCCAATCATATGTATAATTTTCCAGTCTCTTTACTTCTTTTAATTCTTCCTAGGTTTAAGAGTAAATTCCCCGTAATGCCCGGGAGGGGCGCAGTTAAAAAATGTTACCTATTGTTGCAAACTAGTTGTAAACTTGTTGCAAATAGAAGACATGTAATAGATATATTAGGCATAACTAAATGAGTTCAAACAAACTAATTTACGTTTTAACTGTAATCTTCTAACTTCGGTTTCGCCTTCCAAACTGCATGTGTAAGTCGCAGAGTCGACTTTGGTAACAATAAGCACAGTGGTACGTTCACCATATCTCACTACATGGTAGCTGGCAGCTAAAGAAAAAAAAAGAAGGAAACACGGATATAAACAATTGTGAATAGTTACAGAATGGTTATTTAGGTTGACCACCCTCCCCAGTGGTTACCTGGCATACAAAAATATTAATTAATTAATAAAGAAGCTAATTTCTTATGTGGTCTTTTTGGGGGGTTTCGTTTGTCTATTGTCTTGTCTGACAGTCACCATCTATCAATAAACATTAAATGTGTGTTCTAACACTCAGCCGTTGAGGGCTATAGTTGAAATGATAAAATGGGTCGGTCCCACTTGCGTTAGCGTTTTATAAACTAGCATACCGCCATCTCTTGGGGGTCATGGAAAATCATGAATGGGGCTTGACCGTATGCTGGCAAAGAAAACTACTAGTCAAGGCAGTGTGAACGAATCGCTCTCTAGAAGGGAACGGATTGCTCTCATTGGAAAATATACAAGTCGTAACTGGATTAAATCTCATGTTTTCATGAAATCAAATGTTAAGGTGGAATACTAAAACAGCTTTTGAAGTTCAACTTTAGATAAGGATCAACTGCAAACGGCGGTAATACACATGCTCTTCATTAGAGGCCATTGCGGGTTACAATCATTTGATTACACACCCCCCCCCCCCATTTAGCAAACTAACATATTTAGCCCATCTATTATTTATTAT
>JAIPMN010041203.1:0-13543 GCA_020650975.1 Apostichopus californicus
GGGCGCGCGCCTGTTGCGCCCCCCCCTGGATACGCCCCTGCCAACCTTCAATTGACATCTCCAACCGACGTACAGTTTAATGAGACTGTGGCATCTGAACGTTTTGAATAAATTATGCAAAACGATTGTGATAACGAAGGAAAATGTGAATAATTGAAATGACTGCCCAGCAGCCAGTGTAAATGCATATGAAGAAAATATGTTTATTTAAAAAACCACGCAAAAGCAGACAATATACACTTACGACAGAAGTTTTGTGAAGATGTTATGCAGCACCTTTGTTGCATAAGCAGATCTGGAAGAAAAAAAACAAAATGGCTAATACTATAACTGTGTTCATGACAGTATTGAAAGCTAAAAAATAATAATAAGGGCAGTCAGAAATGTGTATACATATGAGATAATGTACATAGGATGGGGACTGTTAGAAAAATGTATTTTGTTTGTTTTCCAAATATGTTAATCATGTGTAAATACACGATATGATTTATTAATCATGTGTACATACACCATATGATTTATTCATCATGTGTACATACACCGTATGATTTATTAATCATGTGTGCACATGCCAGATGGTGTCTTCAGATAAGTTTGCTCAAGACTAGAAAATCTGGGAATATGAAATGTAGTTTGAATCTCACAAGTGACTATCAATATTGCAAACAATGACATTGTGACCCAATTGACACAAACAGTTTGTATTCAGAGTAGTAAAGAGAGTAGCGAGAGCGTGGTGGCCAATTGGCTAAGGCGTCGGGCTCGTGATCCAAGGATTGCTGGTTTGATTCCTGCCTAGTACATTACGTTGTGTCCTTGGGCAAGATGCTTGATCTCAATTGCCTCTCTCCACCCAGGGTTAAATGGGTACCTGTGAGGTATCTTGTCATCGGGCGCAGTATATAACTACTGCCGACTGGAGGGATTGTCTCTGGGACAGGTTATCATTGACCAGGGGTAATATAACGTCTGTAAAGCGCTTTGAGACCTATCGCTGGTATAAAGCGCTATATAAAAAGCAAATATTATTATTATTATTAGAGTAGCAAAGAACTCACTGAAATTGGCTTCCAGCAGCGATGCTGTCCATCCCAAGAATTTCCCAATTCATTATGTTTGAAGACTGACAGTGAATCCGACCTGGAATGACCACAAAAGGAATTAACAAGCGTTTCGTGTAAGCGTGCAGTGAATCTATGACACAGGGAAAGAGGTGGTTTTAATATATTTTGTAATGAAACACAAACAGATGTGATTGACCAATACGTCGAGAGCATTCATCGCTTCGAGTAAACACTACGCCAGACGGAAAGGTTATTCGACATTCGAAAAAATAGCAAAACCAGTGGACAGTAATTACTATACTTCATAACATTGTAAGGTTAGGTATAGAAGTTAAGGTAAAAACAAACATTTATGAAAAGAGACCTACCTCTGACTATCACAGAGTGGGGAAAGAAGGCTGCTTTAAGCCACATACGAGATGACTCGCCAATGCTTACTTGCTCAAAGCCAAACCACGGTTGATGCTCAAGTTTGGTCACGACATTAGCTGGTAATATCTGCCAGTCAGAAACATTCAGACAGCAAACATTAATAGTAAAGACACAGCGTTTTGAAAGTACATAATTTGAAATATGATGAATGTCCAACACTGTAGTTATTGTTACCGTACTAAATATTATTACGTCCAGTTACAGGTCACAAAAGTGGTCGCAAACATTTTTTAGACAAAATTACAAAGTTGTTAAAAGAATAGTCCAGGTAAAAATTTCTTTTTGATATGTTACAGTGGAAGGTAATCTAAGCATTCTAGTGAAATTTGCATTCAATTCCTATGTACCGTGTTTGAGATATTGACAGTTGAAGTTATCTGATATTCCACCAAAAGTGAACTTGAAGCAAGCATGTGTGATGTCATAGTTGCACACTGATATAATAATGTTTTGTGTTTTCTTTATTTTTCAGTCTATTGATTTGACCTTGGAATTGGATAGGGTTACTAGTTTGTCTAAAGGGGATGTGAAGTTTATAAAATACCAATACCTATGGTAAATTTACATTAAGGATGCATGCAATTGTTGAGTATAAAATTAGACGTAAATTTTAAAGGAAAACAAAACATTATTTATCAGTGTGCAACAATGACTTCACACCTGTTTGCTCAACGTTCACTTTTGTTATGAAAGGTGACAACTTCAACTGTCAATATCTCAAAGACGGTACATAGGAATTGAATTCAAATTTCACCAGAATGCTTAGTATATGTTCCTCTTTAACATATCAAAAAGAAATTTTGACTTGGTCTATTCTTTTAACTTCATAGTTATTGCAATAAAATTCTGCAAAACTTGAATTTAATAGATTTTGAGCACAATTGTGCATTAAATGGAACAGACCTTGTCAATACATTCAAGCAGAAATTTTTTTCTTGAAAAGTGTTAAAACTGATTGGATATTTGAAAATATTCAAGTAATCATGCATTAGTATAACCCTAATATGGATTTGAAAGTACTGAGAAGAAAAAAAAAAGCCTTTCCATATGTACATTTTCAAAATGGTTCTTCATTAATTTCTGAGTGATAGCAATATACTTCAATAAAGAATAGCAAAAGTTATGCCAAAGCCACTCACAATCTTTTTATTGCCATCCCAATAGACTCCGTCAATACCTCCTCTCACGCAAACATTCAATTTCCCAATCTTCCAGAGGCTTGAGTCAGCTTTCTCCTTCTCATCACCTGCCCGTCTCTCCTGAAGATCGTCTGCGGCTCTGTTCGGTAACTTTAAACTCTCCTCGCCGCTGCTCATCTTTTTGTGCAATCGAGTTTGACCCTCGAGGATGTCGTTGAAGGAGAAGTTGCCACATTGCTGGTCGGTAGCAGCCTTTTTGGTTTCCACCGTTTCCACCGTTTCTGATTTTTCATCTTTCTTCTCTCTCTTCTCTTTCTTTACTACCGTCTTCTCCTCTTCCAGTTCCTTCGTCTTCTTGACCTTGTTGGCCGCCATCAGCTTCTTCTGAAGTTGCAAAATGTTATCAATCAACGGTTTGACCGATGTCGACCCATCTCCCGCCTTTGGGATGCTACCCACACCTTCGGCTTCCACTTTCCCGGATGAAACATTTCTCTTTCTGAGAACCATTCTACGGGCAGGTCGCAAACTTTCCTTGCCTCTTCCGTTTGCCAACTTCTCTCCGACGTGCACAGTGTCCTTGACTCTCTCCGACTCTTCTTCTGCGATATCAATCTGCAATTCATCGCTGCTGTCACTCGAATTATTCCAATCGACTTTTGAACACTCTGTTGTCTCAGTATTCTTCGCTTTCTCAACTGCATTCTCTAAAGCACTCTCAGAAGTTCTGTCTGATACTTCTTGTTGGTCTTCTCCCCGCATCTCCTCATCAACGACAACTTCTGATTTCTTTTCCTCTGTGAGAGTCTTTCCTTCTTCTTGTTCTTCTTCCTTCATCGGTGGTTTTGCCCTCTGCGTCTCTTCTTTGACTTCATCGACATATAAATTTCTCCTTGCTCCTCGCCCTTCGTTTAGCCCGATGGCCACAGGGTCTTCGTCTTCTCCCGACAGACCTGATCTAGATGAGCCTCTGGTTCTCGGTTTATCTCTCCTCTCGGAATCCACTGTCATATCCTTCTTTGCTGCACTTCTGGTCAATCTCCTCTCCGCCAAACTTGGTGACGACCTTTGCCACTTGACCTTTGTAGGACTTTTGACCTTTGACACGTCAGCATCAGAGCCACTGTCGGAGACCTCCCTGTCGGACATCTTGATCTTCTTCGCCATGCCTCTCGTTAATCTACGATCTGTTCCCGGTGGGTTCTGTGTCTCATCTTTGGCATTTTCGGAGCTACCATCTTCAGTAATTTGCTTCCTTATTCCAGGAGGAGAGATCTGTTGCTCGTCCAGATGATCCAATTTACTGAGGTCGCTTTCTGCTTTGCCATCGTTTAATTTCTTTCGTTCTTCTTTCCGTTTCTCCGTGTTGCTGTCATCTCTGTCAGAGATGTCACTTGTTCCATACTGTGGGAGATCTATTTCGGGATGGCCTTCGTGATCATCATCGTTTTTGCTGTCACCTTCTGTTTTAACATCCAAGTTGGCAGTTATTTTGCTCTCCCCTTCTCCCCCCTCTTTGCTGCCATCTCTTTCACCTTCCTGCTTGACATATGACGATCTCCCTGTCGCTGCGACACCCAGTTGTGCTCTCTCCTCTGCTAGAGTCTTCTCCGCTTTAATGAAATTGATTCTTTTAATGTCCGTAGATTTTTGGGATTTTTTTCCCGCTCGGCTCTCTCCGTCTGCAGCTGAACCAAGAGACGAGGAGACGCCAAATGTTTCCAATGAGGTGATATCGTCATTGAAGAGATGTTCTGCCTCCTCATCCTCCGGGGAAGACTTTCTCTTCCGATTCTTTTCAGCCCTGGGTGGGAGAAGAGAGCCAGAGACTAGCGTCTCCAATGAAGTTATGTCATCCTCAAAGGCAAAGTTTTCCATCTCTTGATCCTTAGAAACTGTTCTCGTCCTGGTACAGAAATTATCCTGAAAATAGCCTACCGCACTTTCGGTCTGTTTGACATTCCTCCTGATGACGAAACCCTGTCTCTTTAGCTCACCTTTCAGAAGCTTACTTGCGAACATTTCGTTCGCATCGTTTGGATGATAATGATGTCTCATGAATGGATCCTCGAGAACGACCGTTTTGGAACTTGCATTCTTTCCTGGTAATGAAACGACACGCATAAAGATATCAATCTGTCTAGTGGAGTGTCTGTGACATGAAAGACATATAAGAAATTAATTTGGTAATGGTATGCAAATAACAAAAAAAAGACATGGTTAATATATCTTGGTCTTTTATGATTTTACACTGCAATGAGGAAGCTTGAATGCAACATGACATTTTGCTGGTTCAAGCTAGTTTTATTTGTAAAAGGCAAGGTTAATTATGTACAATGGTATAAGGAAGTATGACAATTTTAAACATTGGGTAATGCAGAGTTTGATAAAGAAATGACCCCATGGGCCCAACAAACACCATCCAAGCTTGTTCCGTTGTTGCGATAGAAAACAAATTGAAATTTTATATGGATGAGTACAGTGTTCAAAAATCTGCTAAAAATGTACAAGAGCCACTCTACAAATGGGTTTTGCTAGCATATATATAAATTGAAATGTCTTGCATACATTCGAAAACTAATATCACTGTATGAAAGGATGCTCTATTTTTTATAAAGTTTGTATATTTTGTCAACTGAATCAAACTTGAAAAGCAAATCTGCTTGAGGAGGAATCCACTTTATTTGCATCAGTGAAAAACAGAGACAATTTGCATGTAAAACCCTTAAGTGACAACACTAATTATTGCCCTATTTACTCTCAGAAATTAAAATTAATTGACAAATTTGTCTTTGTCTTACTTTGAAATTTGAAAATATTGCAGTTACCCCACTTAATTCAACTGAGTGAGAGGAAAACAAATTTTAAAAAAATGAACTGATCTTTGAAGGTCTCCTAATTGCACATTTGGGAAAGACAAAAACTGTGCTCTGATGTGTTGTCCATGCCACTGATGTGTAAATCTTTGCAAATTGTATTCATCGTAATAAAATGAACAAATTCCAACATTTCATACGTCAGTAATATGGAACATGATGCTACAAAGACAAGACTTGAACTAACTAATGTGTCTCGTTTTGGTTTTTTGGTATGTTTCCGTATTTAAACCTCAAAATATGTTGGTACATGCAATGTACATGTAATATAAAGTAACATGTAATGTGTTATGCTAGTGTAATGACAAAGCAGGTGATTAATGTGTTAGGCTAGCTTTCCACTAGTGATGATGGTGATCAATGTAATATAATGTAACGTGTAATGTGTTATGCTAGTGTTATGACAAAGCAGGTGATTAATGTGTTAGGCTAGCTTTCCACTAGTGATGATGGTGATCTTGCTAACCCTATGGCCAGCCAAAGAGGCAGAAAAATATGACAAACCTTCTTGTTTCATGGTCTTAACTGTAAATGGTATCTCCCACTGATGTGGATAATTTTCTACTTGATGGTTATCGATCAAGGTAGTGAGAGCAGCGACCGAAATGACGATATCAACTCCATCTTGACATTCCTCCTGGGACAATGACTTGGTCTTTGGAAAAAAATGTTACAGAAATGTCACAGAATATTCTTACTTATCTTTACATAACCAGAAAAACTCAAAGCTTGGAACCATACCTTTTAAACGAAGATAGGGAGACCTTAGAGTTGATTTTGATATTGTAGCCAATAAACGGTGCACATGTAAGTAAATGCCAAAACTGGAAGAAGCTCCTGATACATGGGAATGGCCATTAGCATTGGTAACTTATTGATATCACTTACTTTGATATGGCTCACAAAGAATCACTAGATGAAAAATAACTAACAGCGAAGAGTATCTATGTGATGTGTGTACATCGGTAGATGTGATGTGTACATCGGTAAATATGATGTGTACATCGGTAAATATGATGTGTACATCGGTAAATGTGATGTGCACATCGGTAAATGTGATGTGCACATCGGTAAATATGATGTGTACATCGGTGAATGTGATGTGTACATCAGTTAATGTGATGTGTACATTAGTTAATGTGATGTGTACATGGGTAAATATGATGTGTACATCAGTAAATGTGATGTGTACATCGGTAAATGTGATGTGTACATCGATAAATGTGATGAGTACATCGGTAAATGTGATGAGTACATCGGTAAATGTGATGTGTACATCCCTAAATGTGATGTGTACATCGGTAAACAGTCCACATTTGTGTCAATTCGTTGGTGCACTAGTAACACACATTTCAAACAACTATAGGTTTGACCACCCGAAAGTTTCCTGTATTTGATAACATTTGATGCTTTCTTGAAACTTTACTGACAAACAATTGCTGTATTTACACAGCAAGTGTGTTACTGATTCATGGTGTGATACAAAACTGTTCAATTTAATCTGTCCCCCCAAAATTAAGAATTTTGATACAAGCTAAATGAAGGCATAAATCAAACAAATACTTATACCCAAAAATGCTGGCACAAAGATTAGAATACTTGTCAAGATTACAATAACCAACCAACCAACCCAACCCCTACCAATACTGCCCTTTCCCAACCCCCAGGAAAGAAAGTTAAAAATTGCTTGTGTTATGCTTTATGGTTAATAAGTAGAATGACAGAGGGGAGTAGAAGGGTCTAAATCCCACAACCGGAAATGATATAATTAAAAACCAAAAGTTATTTGTACATTCATCATACCCGTTCTTTCTCTAGGGTGGGAGGAACCATGACAGGATCACAGAGGATATCACCTTTCTTAGCATTCAACTTCTTGCAGCTGAGAAGATGGACATCATTCTGTGTAAGGTTGGATAAAATAAAAGCTTTACTCTAATTTTTTTGGAAACAAAATGATACAAATTACTGGTAGCACATCAAATAACTAATCCAACATTCTTTATTCATAACTAAACTTGCAAATTTTTACGGTAATAATTAAAAACCTATTACAAGGGCAGTTGTCAAATGTGGGTTGACAACCGTTTTCCCTTACCTTGTACATTGGACTTTGAATTAAAGTCAGCTGGGGGTCAGAGGGCAACGCAGGGTCAGCTTTCAAGTTGATGGACTGGTTCATTCGATAGAGACGAGGATATTCCAAGACTCGTTGCCTGTTTGCTTCAAGACGTTTCTGGGCGACAAATTGAAAAAACAAACAAAAAGTATTTACCAAGTGATAGTGTTTTAACAATTTCTAAAGTTGTGTAAAAGTAAGTTGGCCTGACGTTTCTATCCTAGCAGGATTTTCTTTTAGCTTTTGAAGAATATCCTGCTAGGATCGAAACGTCAGGCCAACTTACTTTTACACATTCTCCTACACAGGCTCTATAGTGGATAAGCAGTTTGCTAACAGTTTTATTTTATTTTAATTTCTAAAGTTGGTGACACATTTTGAATATCCAAATGTTACATCCAAATGTTATATCCAAATGTATCAAGCAATTTATTCAAAAATCAACTCAAGAAAACTGTGTATTTTTAGTCAGCCTTACTCCTTTTTCCGGATTTTTTTGACGAGGAACTTACATTCAAGTAATCTTCAGCACCGGGTATGAATATGGCAAAGTCATCTCCTGATGCCATGGCAACCTGCTTGGCAAACTTTTGAAACTCCTCCTGTTCTTGCATGATCTGTTTGTGCATATTCTGGGAAGAGAATTTGATACGATGATGTCATGAAGTATCAATTGATCAATTAATCAATCAATCAGAAACATTTATATAGCGCCAATATCAACAAAAGTGGTTCAAAGGCCCTGTGAGACAGTTACATGACATAAACTATCGTACGCTTGTTCAATCATGTATAGATGTTTTAGCAGTTTCTTAAAAATATCATTTGTCTGAGCATTCTTGATACGGTTTGGAAGACTGCTCCACTCTTTTTCTGGACCGAAACAAGAAAACGAACTATCGGCAAACGTCACAAAATTTACTCCGCCACATGCGTTCTGTTTTTCCTGCGCGGAGGAGATTTCCACGTTTGATGTAGTTGAACAACGAGCAAACATAGTTTGGGTCAAGTTTCATTCAATAGATGGCATCAGTGCTGGATTTATAGAGGGGCAAAAGGGGCAATTGCGCCATGTCACCTCCCCCCACCCACTGCTAGAGGGCCCCCCCCTCTATACATAAAATATAATAATTAGAAACTTAGTTTCTTCTATTAAAATTCAAAAAAAAAATTTACATTTGAAAATAAATAGTTTAAGCTCTCAGTTCTTGAATATGTACTGCAGCGACCATTCTCTACCTCCCTGCACCTTGCAAGTAGTCCATTCAGGGCCACCGTACAGAAAATTTGGGAGTTCAATCAACCACTGTTCTCGGTGTCTATATTAACGCAACACAGGCTCAGGCGGCAGCTCACTGCAAGTGTATATCCAGTGCGGCATTTTTACCCATAGTCCACGGCATATATAACTCATTTAAACCTTTCTAGGTATGTGTAACTTGTCAGGTCCAATAATATGCAATAAAGTGACTTTGATGCGTAAATTTGTTCATTTGCAGCGTATTTCGATTTCTGTGTATGGGGAGCTCACCGAACCCAAAGTGGCTCCCCAGGGTCTAAGTCCAGCACTTGATGGCATAAAAAAGAAGGTTTTGTGAAAATGGCTGTAGAAGTATTTGTTGGGTAGGAGAAACAATTTTGAGCTGTCATCTTTCTGGAATATTTAACAAACCATTTTTTAAAATACAATCGTGCAATTACATGATTTATTCCAACGGTGAAAATTATTAATTAAGACTGATTAAAGTACCAACCTAAACTTATGAACAACGGTTGCCTTTGCTGCTGATAGTTTGAAATGAAACCACTGATGGGGTTCATAACTGGTTACATGTACAGTATAAGAGTTTATAAAAGTTTATAACTTTTAATGTGATCTTTCTCAATTATGATGATGACGACTTCCAAGAGAAATCAGGTTTTTACTCAAAGCTGCCTACTACACATTCAAAAAACAAATTCTTATTGGTCAAATGAAGAATTTATTGCATTTTTCATTTTAAGGCTTTAATGCAAGACTTAAATTCTGCTTAAAATCATCCTTTAGTCACATGTAAAGGAACAGAAACAAAAGTTTCAAAGGTTATGTTTTTTAATTATTTTTTTGCAATGACACTTGAATAGCCCAATAATGGGCTATGCCATTAAAGCAGTTTATTTTCAAGTAGAATAACGTCATTACTTAACACTTAACCAGTGCTTTTAAAGATGGTGGCAAAAATCAGTTCCAATGGTCTGTATTGATTGCAACGACTGTCGTTGGCAGCAATATGCCAAAGATGGGGAAAGTGACGCGTCAATTTTTAATATTTCATTTCTAACCAGCAGAATTTTACTGTGTGATTACAAGGACAACATCATCATATAACAGTTAAATGCTTAGGTACCTAGAAAATGTGCCATATTTAAATATTGAATTATGGAGAAAGCTTGAAAAGATAAAGTCATGCCAGAAAGTTTCATTTTTTTCAAATCAATAAGTCAGAGTTGTGTCACTTGCACTTACCATCCAGTGCTTGTATTGCTTGGCCTCTGCGTTGGTGTCTACCCGTTTCCCTTGGATCCCGTACTGCGAGCGCAGGAATATGTAATATCTAACTAGACCCTCAGTCAACTGTGAGTAATGTGGAAACTTGAAGCCCGGTTTCAGCGAATCCAGACCCGACAACTTTTGGGCTGGCCCTATCAGATTCAACGTTTCCAAAGGACAGGGCATGTGTTTTGGAAAGTTTGTGCGCAGCTGGGTACGGGGAAGACTCTGAATTCTCTCCTTGAATGATGGAAAAGTGGTGAGAGTTCTGTATGCGGCTTCTGTGATGAACTCATCCGGCACAGGACCGTCATTCCTGGAAGACCAGGCAAATGTCAGATTTTATTTGAAAAAAAAGGAAATACATACAACACATGCTGTTGATTTGAAAGAATTTAAGAAAAAAATGCACATGCATGGTTCTGTTTTCTACTGGTCAAGCTCAATCTTAATGTTGACTTCAGCAAATCATCTGCTGCATACTAATAGCTGGCTGATCAGTATAAGTGACTGGAATGCTAAGTCTAACACAAAATTAGATCTCAAAAAGTACTGGAACACCTTCTAAACATGATGGAACTTCCAACATGCGATTAGAATCAATATCGACAATTTCAAACACTAACTTTAGATAAATTCATATTGGAGGGAGGAGGTCATGGTAAAGTCAAGTTTTATCAAGGTTATGAGAGTGCAGTATATACTTTCTTTATTTCAATACTACACTACACACATTCCGGTAGGGAGAAACATACAAACTTAACCTGCACAGTTAACATTTGACCTTTGCACACTCTGTATTAAATCATGCTAATACCAGCCTTCAAGAACATACTTATAAGAGACATGTACGACACATAACACTGGCAGGAGAAACAATGCTTTACATACTACAAACACTCACCACAAAGAGGAGATGTCGTCACTTTCATCATTCGCCATTGTTGGTTGTATACGATGAATTCTATTTGCATAATCTGGGAACCTTCAAACTCCACTTGTTAACCCACAGTAGTACATCAGCCATGTAAATTAAACAAATGTTACAGCAGCAAGGGGCCTGAATAAAAAAAACAAAGTAAAAAAAACAAAAAAGAATGTATAAAGGGCAATACAATATTTACACATTATATCGCAGTTGTTCAATTATGTATCAAAGCTAGGTATCATCATATCATGTGTACATTATTCGTTAAGAAAACAATACGGTGATGGTGTCAAAAAGGTTTCCTAAGGTCACAATGTGACATGCTCACTTCCTTCACAGCTTAGCATGCTGTTCCCAGCATTAAGCTAATGCACAGGTCTGTTTCCAGCAAAAGACATCAGATGTCAACACTTATCTTTGTCCTTAACACTTAATAATAATGTTGAGTTATGAATTTCATGTCAGTAGAAATACTTGTTAGTTAGGAATTATGGATAGTTGTACTCTGTACTGACCTCCTTTCCATTCTAGGTGCTATTGACACTGATTATGTCATACTTCATATTCATACCTCCTGTACATTAGGATAGCTGACAGACTAATACACTGGTGTTCAATACATCATATACATGAACCCTCAGCTCCACATATTCATGGTTGAAACTTGAACTATTAGATAGTATATTTTAGTTGCCTTTAGTGACTACTCTTATCAGGGGTAAGTGAAGGCAGCAATGTTCTTAAATACTGTGACTGTTGTAGGGTTAACTTAAAGAAAGAACCACTTGAACGTACACACTAGAGTGTGAAATTTTGTGAATGCACAATACATTTATATGCTATCCTTCAAGCATTAAATAGATGTGCTTAATTTGTTACCAGTTATAATTACCGAAAGTTGTACAATTTTCATGACAGGATGTTGATCAACCATTCTGGATGTTCAGTTCCTAAGGCCATGAGATCAAACCACAAACTATACGGTTGGGCTTACCATTAGCAATTTTTAAGGATGCATAACCGAAAAAAGTGTTAGGGTAGGGTTGTAGCTGGGGTTGTTTTAGTAGTAGGCTCCCAATTCCATTTCTGTTAACAGTTTAGTGGAGCAAATAAATTGTGGTGGAGCACACACAGCATGTGGTGGTAAGGGATTCAGAGTTTCACTTAAAGGGTGTGAAGACTCGCGCACAAAGAAATGTCTCATGCCGGTATTCCGACCTAGTTTCGAATGGGTGTAACAGAAGTGTTAGACACCACCATCGATCCCAGAAAATACACACACAGCTAGCTACTGTCGGTAATTAGACACTAGTGTACAGTCAATACATACAGCCACGCTCGGTGGGATGCAGGGTTAATACCCTAACAGAGGCCCAGGGGACAGTGCTGCTGAAAGTTCTCTTTTGTTGTACAGCTCTTTAGGGTTAGTGATGTATCTTATTATCACAAAATTTGATTAATACTTTTCGTAAAGTTGTCATGGTGATCAACACATAAATCAAGTCAATCAAAACTAAAACACTATGGATAGACATTACGTAGGGGTGTGAAAGTTCTGTCTGTGGCATTATGGAAAAACATTAGATATTTCCTATGTTAAAGCGATAGTAGTTTGCTTCATGATTGTTGTGAGATTTAACACGAATGTATATGTGTGGCCATTTGACAGAATTTTCTGTTATATTTATGTGACCAGACGTCCTTGATTTCCGGGGACAGTAACAGGAGTTTGATTTGATGTACGGTCACCGGATTACAAGTGTCCCCAGATTGTATATACTGTACTGTCTCGGGATATCCCTGAATTTGTGAATCGGTCATTAATCAATTTCAATTTGATCTGTTTGGCTTTCCAGACATAGAAGCAACTTTAACATTTATGCTTTGATTATTTACAAAATACATTTAAGACTCACAAATGAGGGCATCTCATATCATTGAATAATTTCAATGATTGTATTTCACATGAATTACATCTTTTTGAATTTAGTGATAAATAAGGAGACTCCAAGTTGCCTTTCAAGGTTTTGCATTGTATTTTATACCTTGGGTAAAGAACCTGTTCTACGATGAAGTTATTAAAACTTGAGCATTTGAACAACATCCTTGAAACATAGACTCACCAAAACACTCTCGTAGGCTTTCAAATTCCAACTTCCTTTTCAGTGTATACTAGTTTCCATTTCGGGGGGGGGGGGAGGGGGCGGGTGGTGTGGGGTGGGGGGAATATCAACATCATGTCACCTGATTTATTGAATAAAATAATGGTCAATATACTACTGTAGTTACATGTACTTTATACCATACATACAAGGAACTGCATAGAGAGTTGACTGATACTAGTTTAATCAGCTTATGGTAACAGAGAAAGGAGATAACTACAGACAATGACACCTGGCATTATGACAAGCACCTGAACTTATAATTAATATTAGAAAATTTGTCACATTTTGAC
>JAIPMN010041224.1:0-13005 GCA_020650975.1 Apostichopus californicus
TTCACAGCAAGAAGACATTTAGTACTCAATTAAACTGAACATAAAGTCAGGTCACTATGTCAAACAGTAATTCACAGTTCTTTATCAACTTCGTCTCAGCCTTCACAAGGTTTTTTTGTTTCAACCAATCTTCATCAAGATTAGATAGCAATGCAGTCAACTGGCAGTAAGTTAACTGCAGTTTATGACTTGAGTTGCACCTTTAATCAGACAACAGTGTCCAGTTAATGCCATCAATCAGCTGAGTGAGTGTCACACGCTGATAACAGGATTGCTAGCAAACTGACATTATGCACACACCAGCTGACCACAGACAACATCTACGTGAACCCAGAACTATCAAGAAGCAGTAAACCTGACAATAAAACTGGATCATATAGTACAGGGGTTCCCTAACTGGGGTGCATGAACCCCCAGGGGTGCGTGAGTCTATCCCAGGGGGTTCGTGAGATGTTTCTGCAAGTCAAAACTAGAGTACTTTTTATCGAACTAAAATATGATATATCATATAATTTAGTAATGTACAAAAGTCGTACCTATCGACAAACTCTTTTTGTTTTTTTTTCATTAAAATATTACACTATGAACATGATCTTTTACGAAGCAATGTTATGCGTATTATAGTATAATAATAATTATAATATAATAAAGTTCGGGAAACCCTGATATAGTATAAAGCTGCATTTAATATACCAGCTTTATTCATGAGAATTAGCATCTAATATGACAAGCCCTTATGGTGAGCTATACCGGTAGTGTTAATTAAAGTGGCACCTACTGTTATCCTAAGACCTACCAACATGTCTTTCACAAACATATGAAGGAGGAGGTAAGAGGAAAAGGTAGGAGAATTGTGGAAAAAACTGGAAACTAATACAAAATAGCGATATGAAAATTGTAGCATAGAAACCAGTCAAGTTGGGTTGGTGTGATTGCAGTGAGTGTATGGTGAGCTAGAATAATGGTGTTAAAATAGAAGTGGCACCAACTACTACATTGACCATGCAGCAAGCTACGTTAACCAAAGTGAGATTATACCCACACCAATCAATCACAGATATCTATACTACCAGACCTATACACTTGAACAACACTGACTGTTACCACTCTTGTTAATAGAAGTGGCACCAAACCACTACACTGACCATACAGCAAGCTACGTTACCAGTAATCAGTGGTCTTGTCAAAGAAAACAGCACCAAATACTACAAAATGCCACATTGTGAGCTAAATTAAACTGTATAGCAGCAACATTGACTATCAATCTGACCACTACAAGTCACAATAACCAGTATTTGTTGATAAATGCTGCTCACCTTCTTTAAAACTTAGTAAAGTTAGGCTACATTACCCACTTGCTAAAAGGAACTAACCCTACTACAATGAAAGTGACCATTTCATAAGCTACGACAAAGGATATTCAATTTCTGAGAACAGATGATATGACACATACATGTAAAAGAAGACAGATATATGCCATTTGTATATTGTAGACTTGATCTGGATCAAAGGACATCTTCATTTCACACACAGTTTTGAATCAGATCTATAGTGTAAAAACAGTTTGACCCAGATTTAACTTGGAGAGTTTAATTATAATTTGAAGACCAAAGATGTGATACTTAGTGGTGCAACATCACCATCTTTGGAAGAGCATGATGAGATATTAGTGGTACAACATCACAATAATAATTGGTAGGGCATGACATGAGACGCTGGTACAACATCACATTGTTGGTGAGATATGACATTATAATGGTGGTGCTGCATTACCATCATTGGTAGGGCACAAAATGATAGTGGTGGTGCAGCATCACAATCACTGGTTGAGCTAGAAATGATGCTAGTTGGCAACATCATAATTATTGGTAGAGCATGACATGATATCAGTGGTGCAACAGAACCATCAATGGTGCAGGATATCAGTGATGCAACAGAACCATCATTGGTGTATCACATGATATCAGTGGTGTATCAGTACCATCAATGGTGTATCACATGATATCAGTGGTACAACAGAACCATTAAAGGGTATATCATTTGAGACCAGTGGTGCAACAGAACCATCAATGGTATATCATATGATATCAGTGGTGTAACAGAACCATCGATGGTATATCACATACACGTACAACATTATATTGATGGTGCAGCATTATCCTCGGTCCAATTGCAAAACTTTCAGTGATCGTTCGTTTGCCGTTGCAGGTCCCCTATTATTGAATGAGCTTCCAGGTGAAATTCAAGATGCAATAACTATTAAGCATGAAGCCTGACATCTATGAACATCCCATTCAGACAAACAAAAAAACCCTTCTGTTGATATAAAAAAGTATTTATATATACACAAAATATGTTTAAGGCAACTCACCATTCAGCTATCTTCCTATGTGATGTTCCCTAGACGGACACTGAGAAGGTCATGTCGGTAGGATGTGTTTGAGAGTCTTTCCTCTCTCTTCAGGTAACTCCTGGTACATCTCAAATCCATCAGGCACCGACGGGTTAAAGGATTTATAAAAGAGAAGATGATACCTCCAGGTCTGAAAGGAAGAAAAAAAATAAAGAGATATGATCGTGAGTATAAGAGATGAAAGAGCACTACAAAGAAAGAAAATCCATCTCTTTAAACACATTCACTGCAGATTTAACAATAGTATATACTTAACAACAGCTACAGTTATGAATGTACTAAGTTGTGGTCATGAAATTGTCATGTGGTCATGAAAGGGCACTATAAAAACGGGCATTCATACTTTTGAGCATACAATGAACAAGTGGAACTTTCAGTCTAAGGATATCTTCAGGATATAGATTTTTTTGGGGGATGGGGGGAGGGGAGGGGGGTTGCATGTCAATAGAAGGCAGAACCTTGAAGTGTACCATCACAAAGCATAAACTATTTCACGAAATGAATATCATCACAAATTAAACCTTAACTTCACAAAATGAAGTTACAATAAGTGATACAGCAACGACGAAAACTCCGCATAATACCCTCGACCGTACCTTTCTTGGATTGGGTGAGGTCTGTACAACTTGAATCTGTTTCGCGATAATCATTTTGAACTGACTGACTCGTTCAGTTCTGTCTCCATCTTCGTTAAAGAGGAAATGATTGAGGTGGTGTACGGCGATGAGATACATCAAGGGCGCCCTCTGCCGAATGACAGACGCCGATGCCAGAGCGGATAGATAAGCCCGAAGGAGAGCCAAGTCAGTCTCGTGTGGAACCAAGAGCGTTTCCATGGGGATGAGGCACTGCAGCAAAATGAATGTTTTAAAGAGAGTCAGCTTCTAAGAGTACACATATAACTATGTGTGAATACTTGTCGAGTGCTGTGGTCTGCCTTATGGTTGAAATTAAAAAATGGGTAACCATTAGCAACCATTTGATTTTCAACAGGAGCTTCATATGAGAGCATAGGACTTGAAGCAGTATAGAAGCAATATACCAACAAACAAACAAGGCTGGCAATATTATTCTCGCAGAAATCATACTACTTTTTCTATTTATACAACAGTGTAACATTACATCTGTAATGACTTCCCCGATCCTACTCCCCCCCCCCCTCCCTTCCCTCCAATGTTTATTCTTTTGCCCAACCAACAACATGGGGAAAGGATGATATAGATACCTCACCTTGGTGATAGGCAAGTTCAAGGCATGGAGAATTTCCGTTTTCTCCATCCACAAGGCCAACTTGTATCGTGGATCGAACCTCTGCTGCAGGGGTAACAGTGTGTAATTAGCGAATAGGTGATCTCCAAACGACACAGCTTCATACTGTGATAGGACCTCCATGTACCTATAGGGGACAGAATGACATTGAATGTTACATTCATGTTATATTCATGTGCTGTTTGAAAGAAACGTGTAGTGGTGTAAATTATGTAGATGTTGCCTTTGAGTGTTTCAAGAACTTTACATATAATCTATGATGATGTGTAAAGTTAAAATATGATAAAATCTACTTCTGTGTTAGGCAGGAGGTAGGAATCACAAGCATACATAATATAAACATAAAATACATTGAGAACATATTTAGGGGTGCTTACCTACAATGAGATTTCAAACAGTGACTTTGAGAATGCAAGTTTTAGCTTACTAGTGGATTTCTATAACTTTCCTTTGAATACAACATTTGAGAGACCTAAAGGTAGGCAATATTGATTGGTAGAAAAGCAATGTGATTAGAAAAAAGTCACCATAAGGTCACCATACAGAATGGAGGGGGGTGGGGGGGGGAGGGTCAGTTAATGGAAGGATTAGAGGGAAAGGGTGTGTGTGCTTGAATATATTACACAAAAGAGGATGTAGTGTTTTATAAAGTGATAGCAAATCTTACTTTTAAGTAATTCAAATTCATGAAAGAAGCATGGAACTACTTCTCATCCAATCTTTGTGTACATAATGTTGTAAGATGAATCGTCATAATTAACCCCCACTTAAGTTTTGATCAAATTATGCGAACAAGGATAAAATTCGACAAGAGTCTGGGTCTATGTAAAACATGTAAGATAAGCCACAACCTTCCTGTCGGGATTAAGATTGCCAAGATAATCTATCAGATCCTTCATGTTGCACAATGAATGAGCACATCATATAACAGTGTTTACAGTTGTATTTATTGACTCCCTTTATCATTTCTAAGTCTACACCGTGTTGTAAAATGACTTGAGCAAGCAGAATAAGCTAACCCTATTAAGTAATAATTTATCAGGATTGCTTGAGATAACATGTGACTCATCCTAGATAAAAGCTGGCAAGAAATGCCAGGTCAGGTGTCACTTTGGGAATACCCCCCCTGACTAACTTGTGCAATCAGAATGAGTGGGCAATCATACTCAAGCATCTTCCCAGATTACATGAAAGGTGCGTTGCCGTGGTGACAGTCATAATTAAAAAACAATGTCACCTGCATATCCCAGACACATGAACCGTATGGGTTCCCACAGAGTAGAATCCATTGCTAATTACCACATGTGTACCAAAAATGATTCAGCAATAACAAATGGTTTGGCAATGGTTGAGATATATGTCAACAGCTGAACAGCTCTTATCAGAGTCAAAAAAACAATTCTCAGGTTGCAGGTCACATGACTGGGTTCAAAGACATCTTTTATCATGATAAACGTTAAAGGTAGCAAAATGATTAAGCTTTAAACAAGAGTGTATCAGCAGGGGAAGAATAAAAGAACCAGCATAGTTAACACTCCCCTCCCCCCCTGCCTTCTCTCCCCTCCTCCAACTTATGAAAATGATTATAAATACAGTGAAGTGTCAAACAGTTTTGTCAAAGAAAAATATGTTTCATTATATATATATGTATACACTTCATATGAATTATTCAGAGGAAGCTTAAACTGTGAGCAGAAAGCACAGCATACAGAATAAAAGCATAGAGAATGCCCAGACCGGTGTGCCCAGCCTAACTTGGGGGATTTACTCTATAGGCATGGGTCAGTTATGTAGAGGCTTTCCAGGTGGTATTTCAGTGAGCTGGGAGCTGATAGGGTAAAGAGCAGTTATGTAGAGGCTTTCCAGGTGGTATTTCTGAGAGCTGGGAGTTGATAGGGTAAAGAGCAGTTATGTAGAGGCTTTCCAGGTGGTATTTCTGAGAGCTGGGAGCTGATAGGGTAAAGAGCAGTTATGTAGAGGCTTTCCAGGTGGTATTTCTGAGAGCTGGGAGCTGATAGGGTAAAGAGCAGTTATGTAGAGGCTTTCCAGGTGATATTTCTGAGAGCTGGGAGCTGATAGGGTAAAGAGCAGTTATGTAGAGGCTTTCCAGGTGGTATTTCTGAGAGCTGGGAGCTGATAGGGTAAAGAGCAGTTATGTAGAGGCTTTCCAGGTGGTATTTCTGTGAGCTGGGAGCTGATAGGGTAAAGAGCAGTTATGAAGAGGCTTTCCAGGTGGTATTTCTGGGAGCTGATAGAGTAAAGAGAAGTAGCAGATGCAGTACATTTAAGAAGAGGGTAGCCTGGGAGGCAAGTATCGGTAGATACCGAAATTACTACCAACACGGCAGTTAACAAGGAAACATCGGTAGAAAGGAAGCAACACCCTTGCGCAGTGTGCTAAATGTTTTCACCATGTACCTCCTTTTATAAAGCTAAACTAAGTTTGCAGGTAATACTTAGTAACAAGAACAAATTCAAAGGATGGATCCTTGGACACTGAAGAGTATACATAAGTATAAAAGAATGGAACCATCAAAGAGAGTAATATCTTCAGAGGGTATTAAAGGAGATATGATAGATACTCACAGGTCATAGAATGATGACACCCCTGGGATGGAAATATCAAACTTGAGGCAAGAGAGATGCCCTGGCTGAGTGTAGATCTTTAAGAGAGCATGAAGCAGAGCAGAGACGGTCGACTCCATGAAGAGGTCCGACGCTGCAAGTAAGAAAAGCATCAAAACCGAACAATCATCCAAGTGTTATTAACTACGATATCAGTAATTTGTAAAAGATTTGGTTTTTGGGGTGCGGCAGGGGGGTGGGGGGGCTGAAGGGGGGTGGGCAGGACCAAATTTTCATCTTGAATACTTTAAACAACTATGTTCAAACAGAAGATAAAGGGACAGAGCATTCTTCCGAACAGTAACGATAAGAATCAGTTGGCATTACGAATGACACAATATTAAACTAGACTGAGTTCGTCATACAATTTGCAAAAATTTGAGATGAATATCTCAAACCTTAACATTTGTCTGTCTATCATAACAATAATCATTTTTTACACAGTGGTGAATTTGTTAGGGTAAACTCACATGTGAGGAAGACGCAATACAGCCTGGATATTCTTGCTGCTAACTCCACATTGGCTAGGACGGTAGGTCTCCATGCTTCCATCATCAGTATCCACTGCAGTGCACTCGTCATTCCCTTGACGATCTCTACTGGTATGGATTTGACAGTCTTACCAAGCATTTCACTGAGGACAGAAGGATTCTAACAAAATTGAATTGGCAATAAAAATTACTAGAAAATGAACTTCATACAGAAATTTCATGTAGCAAGAAAAAATAGTTCTCTAAGTCCTTTTAATTCATTAACATTTTACATTTAAACTTCACAAAAGTGACACCATTATTAAGTATACGGGAAAAGGCAAGGGAAAACCAGACTTGTAAAGATAGGCAAACCTTAAGGCAAACCTTACAGATTGTCTACGACATCTGTTATTAGCAGTCATTTCATGCTAGAAATGATTAACTACATTAAATTAATTTCAAATTATTAATTTTATTTTATAATACTTTTCAATAAATTTAAAATCAAGACCATAATACTAACTCTCCCAATACCCATTCTTATCCCTGTGCTTTATCTATTCTCAAAGAATTCTCATTTGTTTATGTTCTGACTATACATTTCATCATCTCCTGGAATCATCAAACCACAAATATTTTGTCAATGACCCTCTGAGAGTGAACTTCTAGACAAGGACATACCGTCAACCCCTGGAGGGAAACTCCCTCTATATTCTGATCTTATCACCGCATATTGTCCATCATACCTTGCTGATGACAACATGATGATGTCATATGTGTGCCAAAGCAAAGCAAAACATACTAATATTCCCAAGCTAAATTCCATCTTGGGGTTCAAATAACAAAAAAACAAAAAAAAAAGGTCTGACATGTTTTGGAACTTTCTAACAGAATCACACATGATGCACTAATAGTTCGTTGACACATTCCTTTGTACTTCCTCCAAGGAATACACCCACACCAGACAAGTTTATTTTTATGAGACTTAGGCTATCACTTCACAAATCAAGACAGAAGCCCCATGCAGAGGGATTTTTTTTTTTTTATTTCATTTTTTAGGCTAATAAAAACACAAGCTTGGAATAATGTGTTAAAACTTGACTAATGTAAACTGTCACATGTCAGGGGGAAACTAAAAGCGATGTAAGTCAGCCGTTAAATGAAATATTTTTCTTTCTTTTTTACTTGAAATATGAATAAATTCTCCTACTGAGTGACCTGTCAAGACTGGGTTCAATCTATGACTTGGTCCTCCCTAGGACACAGCCATAGTTACTGAATGATATTCATGACAACAGAAGTCTGTGATAGCTTTACTCAATGGTGTCAAGACTGGGTTCAATCTATGACTTGGTCCTCCCTAGGACACAGCCATAGTTACTGAATGATATTCATGACAACAGAAGTCTGTGATAGCTTTACTCAATGGTGATAACATGAATTTATCCCTCACTCACTGTACTCTCAACAGTCATGGCTTTCTGAAAGTACTGCTTCAGTGATAATGTCATTATCATTTAAAATAGTATCACAACCTCTGACAAGAGCAGGAGAATGAAACCTCTTTGGATCAGAGACAACCCCTTTGAGAATCTGTTCAAAGCTTGTGGGACCCCTCTCTCCCCCCACCCCCAGGAAAATGTTATCAAATATCAATTGAAGAACAAGAGACCAGAGTCAAGACCAGTGAGTGGCGCAGGATTTCAAAGTTGGAGGGGCCAAATTGGAAATTCCCCCCGACTGAGTTAGTATTAAGGGGCCATCAACCTTTATGAATGGGCTGTAGGTGGATCCCAAATTTGACAAATGAAGGGTGTGGCTGTGGAGTAGTTGCCTGCAACTCTCATGTAGGGGGAGGGAAGGGGGTCTGTAGGTCCTCACTCAGAAAAAAAAAAGTCTGAGGTCAATTGGCGCATTCTGAAGCATACTTGGTCGACAAATTAAGTCTTAATGAAAAAATCCCCTGAATGAACGTTTTCCCCCAAATGAAGAGGGAGGTGGGGGACCACGGACTGACCTCCCCCCCCCCCTTCCCCACCCTATTTATGCATGCCACTGGTCAAGACCTTGTTTTATTGTTCTCAAGGCAGGATAGATAGCAGTTCCATCAAGATTGTTTGTTCAAAGATACAAAGGAAATATAAATATACAGTCTATACATAGCAAAAGCTGGTGGTGTGCAGACAACAAACCTGCTGACCAAAAAACACAAGATATTTCACTAATTTGTCATGTGGGCTGCTAAAGTCTTAGGCTTGAGCACCCTACACATTTCTCAATTTAGGTATAGTGAGATTTTGAGCCTCTCTCGTGCCCTTTGCTGCAACCGATGTTTCTCTCTGGCCATCGTAGAATATTTATCAAAAACCATAATTCTAATCAATATAACTGACGCAGTTGCATTGTGTTTGCTGGACCTACTTTTTACAGTTATGTTACTTGTAACATATTCAACAAACAACCATTCAAAAGTTTTCAAACTTCAAACAAAGAGTTCATAACTATTTTTCAACTAGGGCCAAAGGCCATTAACAGTACCTATTACAGAAGCAATCCTTTCCAAACTTAGCAATGACTACATAAATAATGTTACCCATAGTTACTGGTTAGTTGTAGTGATTGTCAGTCCAGTATTACTAAGAAATAACATAAGGCACCTATCCTGACCTGTACTGAGAATTTATTAACTTTTCAGACTTTCAGATTTTTTAATACAGGTCCTGGGACAGTTATAGCCCACACTGTTAGAAACCTGTTATCCAGGACTTCACACAAACATTGACTGAGGTGTTTCATTTCCAAAACATGACATAGAGTAGAATGTATGATTAAAACTTTCAAAACAGACACATCATTCTACAGTTTTTTTTTTAACCTTCCTATCCATTCCAGTTCCTTTCTAAATAACCACCCTCTGGCCCCTCCCGACCTAGCTCTCCTTTCAAACCACACAATTATCCAGACTTTGTGACTATAACTTTCGCTACTATTGATCAAAATAAAGCAGTCAAAAATCGAAAATGTTTCAAAAACAGTGGAAAGTGTATTTATAGACTGTTATTGTGAATGATATGAATAACAATATCAGACATTTCCATCTGGAGACTTCCCCCGCATATTTTTGTAGCCTGTTTACCAGGAACTGTTTACCAAGTGGAAACCAGATGCCTAGATGCTAACATATCTCTCTGATTGCTCACAGCTGTTTGTCAAAACAGGATGTCAGAACAAAAAGAAAAAACAAAACAAAGCAAAACACAAAAAAAAATATAACAAGATCATGGGTCTCTTACACTTTCTGTTGTTCAGTAAATAACTGTAGCAGAGGCAGATACATCCAGTCCTGGGGCACCAAGGGCTCATTCATCTCGGAGAGGAAATGGGATTTCCTTAGGAAAGGTTGGTGTAGAGCTTCAGCCCTGATGAGAGACATTTAGAAAGGGTTTCAAATTATTATAATGTCTGCAAGCCATCAACCGTTTACTCTTTTGATATTCTCATCAAATCAAACTTGGAAAAAATGAAAAAAAAAACCCAAAAAACATGACACAATAATGGATTTTGCTGCCATCTGCTGAAGGAATAAAAAAATGCAATACATAGTCAACAGTCACAAGTTTAAGTTTAGAAGTTGTTTACATCAAGTTCTGATTGCACTGTAACTAAATAAAATCAATATAGGTGAAACCATAAATTGGTATCCCCCTCCATCACTTTGGAGGTATTCAAATAAAACTAATATAGTGGTAGGCCTATGATGCACCGGAATGGGAACTTTACTGGCTCAAAGCTGGTGGTCCTATACACCAACCCTACACATCTCTCCTACAATGTACATATTGGTCATTCCTTTGTTGGTTTGCTACGATTTTCTGGACAACTGACTTTGCCGTTCAGACAACGGAAAAGTAAGACCTGAAGAGCAGAAAAAAATCTTTAAAAAGTTTTCCCTGGTCACACCATCGCATGATGCCATAAAACCTGGATTATTCAGTCAAACCTCTTTTAGACAGATCCCAGATTATCTGGATTATGTATCAAACCAATGATGATTATACACGATAGTATAGAAGATCTGGCCACTATACTAAACATCATCATATGCTTCCTCTGGTTCCTTTCATTATTATAGGATAGCCTCTACTAGGGCTATGTATCCTCTACTAGAGCTACTTACCTCTACTAGAGCTATGTATTAAAATGGGAAAAAAAGTTCCTTGTCACACAGAGGCATTTACTGGTTGTTCAAGTCCAGATACATTTTTACTTTCATTCCAAGAATGTTCAAAGATTCCAGCATTCTTCTGGCACAAGTTAACATTACAGCATTTGCTGCAGTACTGAATATGCTTTCAACACATAAAAACATGCACATGAAAGACTCAAAGAATGTGTATGTAGTGAGATATTGGATGGTGATGATTATTACTCTAGATTCTTGGCGCAATTAAAAACTAAGCATTGGAAGCGTAGGGTATCACAGAAATACAGACTACTGTAGTTCCAATGGAAGTAAAACAATTATTGATTGATATTTTTAATATTTAAAGCATTTAAAACATTTCCCCTTCACTGTCACTAAGACAACTTACCTTGACGTCTCAAGTTTCTTCTTATCAGTTGCAATGTATAACATATACAGACGTCTAACTTCAGGAATGTTTCGATAGGCTTCAGAGAGTAACTGCCCCAGACTGGTGCCATCAGCAGATGGATTACCCACTGACTCACTCAGAGTGAGTTTCTCTGATAACTCAGTTGCCATGGTTTCTGCTCCTTTACCTTCCCTGCATGGATAAATAAATGGATTGTTTTTATCTTACATCAGCGTAAGGCAACTACTTTCTGATGATGAAGCAGGGTTGCTATGAAATGAACCTAATACAAAGCTGAAGGTATCAGTCTAACCCAGTATCTCTGATAGTGTGGTTGCCCTGGAATTTTCTCCTGCATTGTATGTTACATTGTAAAATCTCACTCCAATAAAAGGCTACGATTGGGACACAGCATCTTACCGAATATGTCACTGAAGTGCCACTGAAGGAATTTGTCATTTTAAGTTTTTTATGTAAACTGAGTTGCCAATGTACCTACTTCTTCAACTTCTTATAAAAAATATATATATTTGTGGTATCTTACTGCAGAGCAGATTGGTATATGCTATGCAAGATCTATCATGGGTTGCATGCCATGTACCTGCAAAATCACTGAAGGAATCAGTCATGGTAAGTATATATTATCTGGATGATGATTACATTGTATCATCTTCCATGAAAGGCTCTGATTGGTGGATTACAGGTCATGTACCTGATAAATCACTGAGGGCATCAGTCACCGATTAATTGCATATTATCTGGCTGGTGCTTACATTGCATCATGTTTCTTCCATGAAAGGCTTTGATTGGTGGATTACAGGCCATGTACCTGATAAATAACTGAGGGAATCAGTCATGGTCAGTTTATATTTAATATCTGGCTGGTGCTATTTTGCACCAAAGTATTCTGCTGAAAGTTGATTTCTCATGTTTACTTCATGTGTACATTATAGATCACATACTTCACAAAATGTAAACACTGTGAAAACTATAGGACGGGCTTGACATCAAGAACTCATACATATGTCACTTACATACACTCACACAACTTAATCTTAAACACTCACTTTATTGGCTGTATGTTTTGACTTTCTTTAATCTTAGATTGATATGAATTTGTGCCATAGCTTCGTTAGACTGAGGTAACCAGTGTATTTACATGACTGATGGTATCAGTCACATATTTCCTTTTCCACTTCCTTTCTTTTCTTTCTCGAACCAAAATAACAGATTACATCTGTCTGACTTTATCTGATGTTGAATCACGAAACAAACAAAACACTAATGTATTCGACTGATGATTAACTTTGACATTTCAAAATATTTGTTTCAAGTAAATAAACACAGACTGAACCTGGACTTTGAAGTGAATTTGAATAAAGCACACTTTGTTGGTTTTCCCTCTTGCTTCAGACTTCATATTTATCTTTCATGACCCAATATCAGCTATTGTGTCCATAAAATGTCAATGACTTGCAGGGGCGGGATTTGAGTTGTGAAAGTGGGGGGGCAAACCTGCCAACAAGACTATCTAAGCGGAGCGCCACCATCGGTTGGCGCGGAGCGTACAAGAAATTTTTTGGCTTTACAAACCCTCCAGATGGCCGGAAACGGCACTTCCCGAGTGCTC
>JAIPMN010041225.1:0-13128 GCA_020650975.1 Apostichopus californicus
TACTTTTTTTATTTATTTTTTATATATTTTTTTCATTTATACGGCAAGTCTGCATATTTATTTTTACTTCTTATATACTAAATTTACTTTATAAATACAAATGTGATAATTTCGCCAGTCATGTTTCAAGTGCGAACACTACAGGTATCGCACCACAATTAGAGTAATGCACGTCCTCCTGAGAGGTTTACCGTCGGAAAATAGCACTAAAGTGCCCTACTGTGTTGACTGTTTTGGCATTTTTTGATGCTTGAATGTTGAATAGGATGAAATAAACTGCTGATGGTCTAAAACTTTGAGGAATATAGAGGGAAATATTTAGTTCGAACAAAAAGGTCGTAAGTTTAATGTATTCTTTGGTGAAACATACAAAACAATTCAATCTTTTTATTATTATTATTATTTCGGTTCAGTTTGAGAGTTAAGTCCATAACTGTATGTGTTTCTAATGTAGTTTCCTTTTTTATTCATATAACCAATTACGGTCCTCTTTTGTATTTTGATTTTACTTTTATATTGTTGCTCTTGCACCTCCTTGGGTCCATATAGGCTTATGCAGTATGCAAGAAATACCTAGTAAAACAGGGCAGAAATCAAACCAGTGCTAGGTCTAAGCGACTATCTAAACACAAAAGCCATTAGCTAAACACAAATACCGACATAACAGAAACAGTTTTATGAACTAACAACACTCTCAAAAATCAAGATATATAGTACATTCGATTTGTGAGTTAGTCTATATCTAAAGTGATGGCAGGAGACTGAAAATGATCTAAACGGTTGGTTGTTAATGTATGATATCATAGTGCCAATAAGAGTTGAGATTCTTTCTTCATATTTATTGTGTCCTTTAATTACATCAAAATAAGGTCAATAAGATATATAATAGAATATAATCAATATATAAAATCGGTCATTTTCATACCGAATCGGCCAGTTTAATACCAGACACCTTTCATGGCAAATTTTCTGTAATGATCCTGGCATACTCATCGAGTTAATTCTAATTCATTTCATTTCGTTTCATGACAGCATTAAAAGAGCATAGCGCCTCCTCCAGTAAGTCGACATATCAACGATAAGATTGACATCCGTCGCCAATGAAATACATAGCCAACTGAATTTGACAATCTTACAAACACATGCAAGCACATTTCAAATTGACGCGTGTAACAGCACTTTCCCTTACACAGATGCATTTGCGCACACATTTGAATAGTATTATTGATGAGCTGCAGCACCGTTCTATGATAGCATCTTGGCGCTAGATATTGGATTGAACTAACACTTCGTTACAACACATTGACGCTTAACTTGAATTCGTACTGAAAGTGCACCGCACTGCTTGTTTGGTCATATTAGTGGGTCCTATATTTCTCTGAGCCACCGGGCACTACCCCATGGCCCAACCAGTCCGTCCGCTTCTGGGGTGGTTATTGCCCAATCAACTTACTGGAATACTTCTGAATCCTATCTGTTATAAAATATTCCAAAACAAAAGCCAATTGAATACCGGAACTTTTTAATGCCAACTGAACGACCTGACGTTATAGGGGAGGTTCTGTTTTAATCATACTTTACCATTTTACTTTAAGTTTCTACACTTATAACAAATGTGTTTATACTAAAAAATGTTAACAAACGAAGAGAAAAGAGGAATTGATCGAACATCGAAATCAAATGATCTCAATCTCTCTGTCATATCCCGTGGTTCTTTAACGAAACACGTACAGCTACTTGTTCGACAAGCATTCATCATTTTCTCGTTCCGCTCGACCCTTCCCCCACCCCGCAGTTTAACTCGTGGTGCAATCACTTCAATAGCGTTTCCCCGCTATCAATTGAAAATTGTTCTCTCCAATATTTTATACCCTAAGTATCTCTATCAGTGGATCTTCTACGTCATATAATAAAAACGGAAGCGATTGATTGTCAACTTACCCAATGATCCGTAACAATATGTATTGGGTAATTAACTGATGTTTTCGATACTAAACTGAACATGGTCAACGGTCGTGAAAATTCCTTCATTTGAGTTTTCAAATTACGCACCTAATGTAGACAACGGACTATCGTCTTTTCATTTCATTTTCTTTAGAAAATTTGATTAAATTTATTAAAACCAACTCAAAGATCAATTTAGGATTATCTTCTGAGGGGTCAATAAATAATATTTCATGATTTTTGTTTTGTTTTAGCAGGCAACAAAGTTCTTTCCACCGAAGAGTTCTGTGCTATTCATGTCAGATGGCGCTATGGAGAAGGCATTGACGCAGACAATAGACATAACTCAATTTTGCAGTTCATGTAGCAGCGTATTATAATAATTCTATAGCATTGTCGATCATCAGTTTCATTGAATTTCATTGAATCTCTTTCAATGAACGTTGTTAGGTGACCAGGAGAAAGCCTTTCTTTCCAAATGTCAACTTTGTACTCTTGAATCATAGAGAGACAGTCATCATTAGGCTTTGAGTTTGTCCAAAGAACTCCGACACGTATTTATCTAATCTAGTCTATATAGACTAATATATATCTAGTCTGAAAACAAAGTTACAATTTCATCAGATTTACGCCACTGCGTACAAAATGTATGCAGATTTTTTCAATCAAGTGGAAACTATGTTATATTATGGTAACTTTCAAAGGTTGCATGCAATGAATCAGAACATATGTAATTTATGAGAGGTATAATTCTTATGGTATCTACTTTTCCCTTACTAGATGTCGACGTTCTATAAATTTCTGTTTTTGTATTTCAAATATTTCTTTTACTTTTTCGTATATCACTGTATCTTCATGTAAGCATTGTCTTACTTTTTCGTTCCCTTTAAGCCTTTTGATTTCACTTTCTCTAATCTTGTTTTTGCGACGTGCTGCTTTATTGTTCTCTCCATCAATGTACTTTCCTGCGTTGCTATGGTAATCATAGCACGTCTTGTAGAAAGGTTCTCCAAAGGTATCCTCAAAAAGTTGTAAAGTCGTCTTGAAATCCTCGGTTATACCAACGACTGCAAATAATTTATCTAAATTTCCAAGAATATATTGTAAAGCTGATTGATTTGTTTCATTCGAGAAAAGCTTAGTTCCAGCAACGCGAACTCGTTTACATTGCCAATCAGTGTTTTCCTCGTCTCCTCGGTTACCACGTTCACATAGTAACCTACATGTCATTTGAAGGTAGAAAGTGCTGCAGACACTTAACGTGAATTCCTCTAGGCTGCCGATACAAGTGTGTATAGCCTCTCTTCCTTCTCTACAAAAGTAATAATGTGAGACCGATCTTTCAAATGGGTCACGTAAAACCGTAAAGTATGCACATGGGCGTTCTCCGACAAAGTCACATATCCCAAGGACCATATCTCCCATATAGTGGTCATTTACATTAGCCACACCATTTTTAAGGTTCGTTACCACTTGATTAACTTTGTCAGATGACAAGAGAATAGGCTTGTTTTTATGTTGTGTTTCGCTGATATTTTTCATGCATTCTTTGATGGTAGTTCCACCACTTTTGGGGTTATGGAAATATGCGCCGATAGCCTGGGTGTGGAGCCTGCCTTGACTTGGATGGAGGTATATATTAGGAAGATAACTATGGAATGGTTTTGTCTCTTCTGATGTCGCAAGTAAACTCTTCGAATGTAAATGTATCTTAGACAGATCTCCGTTCACGTTTGAAACTCGTTCGTTGCTATGTGGAAGTGTATCCCTGTATGTAAGTAGAAACAAATAATGTTGATAAATGTATTTATACAAAAACGACATGGGTGGATGTTTTAACCACATTCTCGTTGTTATTTGTTTTATCTTTTTCTTTGATAACGACAATTGAAACAACTACGCCTTTATCATTTAAAGTTTACAACTTACTCTAGTACACAAACTACTTGGTCAGTTCCTCAGATGGTCCATACTCAGTAGAAAGTCCTAAGACTTATGGCCTCAAATGACATGATTCCAATGCATTACAAATTAGTCAAGAACAAATGACGTTGCATGTCATCCGACGGTATTCATTTGCTAAATATTTGGTTGAGTTTCCCTAGTATTTATATAGCAATGAATTATCATAATCAATTAGGCTTGAACCGAGGGGCCTATAGGTCAACATCAGTTTAGGTTTAAAGGAGCATCCCTGAGATGAAACATTCTGCCTGAAATCATCCATCAGTACTCATAAAAATGGGACCTCTACTTGTACTCGTACTGATGCTGTTTTACTCATATTTCCTGGCTAACGAATTGTCACATATATTTTGATGAATTTAATTAAGCTATAATCTGTGATATCATAATTATATGGAATATATACTAGACTGCAGCTGCTGTTGCAGTTCTTTAAATATTCCTTCAGCCGATGACGAAACAATGAAAAGATAGAACTTTCTGAGCCTTCTTTATAATATTAGCCAACGATGTTAGCGTCTACAGTAACAGTAATCGGTATGTGCAAGCAAAGAGTAAGGGGTCAGATATATAAACTAAGGCGCTAGTGATGAAGTTTGTGAGGGGTTAGAAATATAAACTGAAAGTGCTGAATTTTCCAGTGGTCATGTAGGCGTGAACAAATATACGATGTGGGTTTGTATTTGAGTTGACCGTGCGATAAAGAGGCTGCTTTGTTTCCACCTTTCATTGTGTAATATAGGACTTAGTGTTGGTCTTGAACAAACCCTGGCTCAAATTCTGGCTTTATTGCGTTTGTATTCTAAGAAGAAAAATGCATGATATGTCAGTGGATTGATTATATGATTATGACTTGCGAATTTAGTCTGTGTTTTTTTTTGCAGTGTGCAGCAGTGTATTGGCATAACAAGAGTTTGCTTTAGAAGAAGATATTATTGAAATTCGGTCAGTGTTGTAAGATACGTGAAAATTGGAAATATAAGAGCAAGCATGTAATTCTAATCATAGTGTAGAAACACAATACCTTTACTATAAATACATTATACATCTTTGATGTAGGAACTATAACAGCACGCATCGTTGCTTATTATCTGCTACAGGGACCATGGAACTATACAACCACCCCATACAGGGACAGAGACAGCTTCGAACCTGAATGGATATATTAAGTATTTGGGTGCCAACCTCAGTTCTCGGGAATATTGGGGTCGCAAGTGGATATATATCTAATGATAAATAACTTCGAAAATCGATGACCAACTCTTTTGACGATTGCAACATTTCTTCTTAATTCGTTACAGGTGTAATTATTGGGGGTAGAAGGGGCCATTATTTTAACAGCTGTCTTCAAACTGTCCGGCTGAACACGTATCATACTACACAGTAGTTAAACCGAGAAGACTTGTAGCCATGTATACACATATTATGTAATGTAATAAGATGTTATAGGTATTATTCATACGCTAAATTAGCCGTGAAATGACAACGGGATTTATTTTCTTTAAATTGTATTTTTAAGAATCAATTACCAGGAAGACTACTTGTTATCAACATAAAAAGATGGGTGCCTACCTCAGTTCTCGGGAATAGCGCGGTCGCAAGTGGAAACATATCTAATGATATATAACTTCTAAAATCGATGACCAACTCTTTTGAACATTGAAACATTACTTCGGTAAATATGAAACGATATGTTCCAAATTTTACTGAGTTTGTAATTTTTTTTAATACTATTGACGTACAAACGGCAACAATGTAACTTTCACAAGGTTCACTTACCAGGAAGAAGTGACACAGTTACCTTCCATATATTAGCTGCAGGTAGGCTACAAGGATGATATAAGAAATTCAATATGATAATCAAATTTATTATATATACAGGTAACTATAATTGCAGACAACTTACCTAATCATCTCTTTTCTAGGAAACATCAGATAAAATATGATACAAGATGCAGAAACTATGAGAATGAAAACCGATAAAGTTCTTCTTCTTCTTCCAGTCTCCATTTCTTAAACCTTTTTGTCATGTGTTCAAGTATAACCTTTGCTCTCGACATCGTATCAATTTAGAAGGATTTGATTGGATCCAGATATATTGTGTGGCAGTATTTCAGTTGGTTCGTTGTAGAAGTTTTATTATAAAAGGTATGTACACAATATTTTGCTTCGCCTTGCGAAGGGGCAATTGAGAAGTTAAACTAGACCGACAAGGAGAACGACACTACTAAAGGGGCAGTGTGTTAGTTACACAATATTCCTTAGTAACCAACTGAAGGAATTCGGCCATTGATCTTCTAGAAAGTTAGAAACATCTGGATCGCGTCTTATGTCAGACAATTTCATGATACTATTGCAAGTAATTAATGAAAATTTGATTGCACAAGATATCTAGCAACGGGCAAGCATTCAAATCCATGGAAAAAAGGACAAGATTGTCAATGAGGACATAAGATCAAATAATTTTGTTTCTTCCCTCTTACCTCATCTGGGTACACCCTCTGGCAAGTCTGCATATTTATTTTTACTTCTTATATACTAAATTAACTTTATGAATTTAACACATATGATAATTTCGCCAGTCATGTTTCAAGTACAAACACTACAGGTATTGCACCACAATTAGAGTAATGCACGTCCGCCTGAGAGGTTAACCGTCGGAAAATAGCTCTAAAGTGCCCTACTGTGTTGACTCTTTCGGCATTTTTAGATGCTTGAATGTTGAGGAGGATGAAATAAACTGCTGATGGTCTAAAAATCTGAGGAATATAGAGGGAAATATTTAGTTCGAACAAAATAGTCGTAAGTTTAATGTATTATATTTTGAATCTACAAAACAATTCAATCTTATTAATATTATTATTATTATTTTTATTTCGGTTCAGTTTGAGGGTTAAGTCCATAATTGTATGTGTTTCTAATGTATTTTCCTTTCCATTCATATAACCAATTACGGTCCTCTTTTGTACTATGATTTTACTTTTATATTGTTGCTCTTGCACCTCTTAGGATCCATATAGGCTTATGCAGTATGCAAGAAATACCTAGAAAAACAGGGCAGAAATCAAACCAGTGCTAGGTCTAAGCGACTATCCAAACACAAAAACCATGAGCTAAACACAAATACTGACGTAACAGAAACAGTTTTATGAACTAACAACCCCCTCAAAAAATCAAGATAGATAAAATATTCGGTCTGTGAGATAGTCTTCATCTAAAGTGATGGCAGGAGACTGAAAATGATCTAAACGGTTGGTTGTTAATGTATGATATCATAGTGACAATAAAAGTTGAGATTCTTTCTTCATCTTTGTTGTGTCCTTTAATTACATCACAATGAGGTCAATGAGATATATAATGGAATATAATCAATATATAAAATCGGTCACTTTCATACCGAATCGGCCGGTTTAATACCAGACACCTTTCATGGCAAATTTTCTGTAATGATCCTGGCATACTCATCGAGTTAATTCTAATTCATTTGATTTCGTTTCATGACAGCATTAAAAAAGCATAGCGCCTCCTCCAGTAAGTCGACATATCAACGATAAAATTGACATCCGTCGCCAATGAAATACATAGCCAACTGAATTTGACAATCTTACAAACACATGCAAGCACATTTCAAATTGTCGCGTGTAACAGCACTTTCCCTTACACAGATGCATTTGCACGCGCACATTTGAATAGTATTATTGATGAGCTGCAGCACCGTTCTATGATAGCATCTTGGCGCTAGATATTGGATTGAACCAAAACTTCGTTACAACACATTGACGCTTAACTTGAATTCGTACTGAAAGTGCACCGCACTGCTTGTTTGGTCATATTAGTGGGTCCTCTATTTCTCTGAGCCACCGGGCACTACCCCATGGCCCAACCAGTTAGTCCGCTTCTGGGGTGGTTATTGACCAATCAACTTACTGGATTACTTATGAATCCTTTCTGTTATTAAATATTCCAAAACAAAAGCCAATTGAATACCGGAACTTTTTAAGGCCAACTGAACGACCTGACGTTATAGGAGAGGTTCTGTTTTAATCATACTTTACCATTTAACTTTGAGTTTCTACACTTATAACAAATGTGTTTATACTAAAAATGTAAACAAACGAAGAGAAAAGAGGAATTGATCGAACATCGGAATCAAATGATCTCAATCTCTCTGTCATATCCCGTGGTTCTTTAACGAAACACGTACAGCTACTTGTTCGACAAGCATTCATCATTTTCTCGTTCCGCTCGACCCCTTCCCCCACCCCGCAGTTTAACTCGTGGTGCAATCACTTCCATAGCGTTTCCCCGCTATCAATTGAAAAATGTTCTCTCCAATATTTTGTACCCTAAGTATCTCGATCAGTGGATCTTCTACGTCATATAATAAAAACGTCAGCGTTTGATTGTCAACTTACCCAATGATCCTTAATAATACGTATTGAGTAATTAATTGATGTTTTCGATACTTAACTGAACATGGTCAACGGTCGTGAAAATTCCTTCATGTGAGTTTTTAAATAATACGTACCTAATGTAGACAACGGACTATCGTCTTTTCATTTCATTTTCTTCAGAAAATTTGATTAAATTTATTAAAACCAACTCAAAGATCAATTTAAGATTATCTTCTGAGGGTTCAATAAATAATATTTCATGATTTTTATTTTGTTTTAGCAGGCAACAAAGTTCTTTCCCCCGAAGAATTCAGTGCTATTCATGTCAGATGGCGCTATGCAGAAGGCATTGACGCAGACAATAGACATAACTCAATTTTGCAGTTCATGTAGCAGCGTATTATAATAATTCTGTAGCATTGTCGATCATCAGTTTTATTATTAAATCTCTTTCAATGAACGTTGTTAGGTGACCAGGAGAAAGCCTTTTTTTCCAAATGTCAACTTTGTACTCTTGAATCATAGAGAGACAGTCATCTTTAGGCTTTGAGTTTGTCCAAAGTACTCCCGTATTTATCTAATCTAGTATATATAGACTAGTATATATCTAGTCTGAAAACAAAGTTACAATTCCATCAGATTTACGCCACTGCGTACAAAATGTATGCAGATTTTTTCAATCAAGTGGAAACTATGTTATATTATGGTAACTTTCAAAAGTTGCATGCAATGAATCAGAACATATGTAATTTATGAGAGGTATAATTCTTATGGTATCTACTTCTCCCTAACTAGATGTCGACGTTCTATAAATTTCTGTTTTTGTATTTCAAATATTTCTTTTACTTTTTCGTATATCACTGTATCTTCATGTAAGCATTGTCTTACTTTTTCGTTCCCTTTAAGCCTTTTTATTTCACTTTCTCTAATCTTGTTTCTGCGACGTGCTGTTTTATTGTTCTCTCCATCAATGTACTTTCCTGCGTTGTTATGGTAATCATAGCACGTCTTGTAGAAAGGTTCTCCAAAGGTATCCTCAAAAAGTTGTAAAGTCGTCTTGAAATCCTCGGTTATACCAACGACCGCAAATAATTTATCTAAATTTCCAAGAATATATTGTAAAGCTGATTGATTTGTTTCATTCGAGAATTGCTTAGTTCCAGCAACGCGAACTCGTTTACATTGCCAATCAGTGTTTTCCTCGTCTCCTTGGTTACCACGTTCACATAGTAACCTACATGTCATTTGAAGGTAGAAGGAGCTGCAGACACTTAACGTGAATTCCTCTAGGCTGCCGTTACAAGAATGTATAGCCTCTCCTCCTTCTCTACAAAAGTAATAATGTGAGACCGATCTTTCAAATGGGTCACGTAAAACCGTAAAGTATGCACATGGGCTTTCTCCGACAAAGTCACATATCCCAAGGACCATATCTCCCATATAGTGGTCATTTACCTTAGCCACACCATTTTTAAGGTTCGTCACAACTTGGATAACTTTGTCAGATGACAAGAGAATAGGCTTGTTTTTATGTTGTGTTTTGCTGATCTTTTTCATGCATTCTTTAATGGTAGTTCCACCACTTTTGGGGTTATGGAGAAATGCGCCGATAGCCTGGGTGTGGAGCCTGCCTTGACTTGGATGGAGGTAAATATTAGGAAGATAACCATGGAATGGAAAAGAATTTGTCTCTTCTGATGTCGCGAGTAAACTCTTCGAATGTAAATGTATCTTAGACAGTTCTCCGTTCACGTTTGGAACTCGTTCGTTGCTCTGTGGAAGTGTATCCCTGTATGTAAGTAGAAACAAATAATGTTGATAAATGTATTTATACAAAAACGACATGGGTGAATGTTTTAACCACATTCTCGTTGTTATTTGTTTTATCTTTACTTTGAAAACGACAATTGAAACAACTACGCCTTTATCATTTAAAGTTTACAACTTATTCTAGTACACAAACCACTTGGTGAGTTCCTCGGATGGTCCATATTCAGTAGAAAGTCCTAAGACTTAGGCCTCAAATGACATGATTACAATGCATTATAGATTAGTCAAGAACAAATGACGTTGCATTTAATCCGACGGTACTCATTTGCTTATATATGAAGTTAACAGAAAATAGTTTGGTTGAGTTTCTAAGTACTTATATAACAATGAATTATCATCATCAATTAGGCTTGAACCGAGGGGCCTATAGGTCATCATCAGTTTAGTTTTAAAGGAGCATACCAGAGATGAAACATTCTGCCTGAAATCATCCATCAGTACTCATAAAAAGGGGACCTCTACTTGTACTCGTACTGATGCTGTTTTACTCATATTTCCTGGCTAACGAATCGTCACATATTTTTTGATTAATTTAATTAAGCTATAATCTGTAATATCATAATTATATGGAATATGTAATAGACCACTTCTGCTGTTGCAGTTTATTAAATATTGCTTCACAGCAGCCGATGACGAAACAATGAAAAGATAGAACTGTCTATACCTTCGTTATAATATTAGCCAACGGTGTTAGCGTCTACGGTAACCGTAATCGATGTGTGCAAGCAAAGAGTGAAAGGTTAGATATATAAACTAAAGGGCTGGTGATGAAGTTTGCACTGGCCATGTAGGCGTGACCAAATAAACACTGTGGTTTTGTGTTTGAGTTTACCGTGCGATAAAGAAGCTGCTTTGTTTCCACCTTTCATTGTGTAATATAGGACTTAGTGTTGGACTTGAACAAACCATGGCTCATATTCCGGCTTTATTGCGTTTGTATTCTAAATAGAAAAATGCATTATATGTCAGTGGATTGATTATATGATCAGCCGATTCACACAGAGATTACAGTAACTAAATGTAAATCTCAAAGTTTTGTACTACAGTAAAGACTGGATTTTGCTGACAAATCTGATAAATCATTAGCATGTGCTATTATGTTTATAGTAAGAACTGCGGATATTTGTAATTTCAACAAATCAAAACAACTGGATTTGTTGGAATTACACATATCCTCAGTTCTTACTGTAATCCTAATAGCAAATGCTACCGATTCACAGCACGATCCAGTTTTTACTGTGGTACAAAACTTTAAGATTTACAGTATTAACTGTGTTCTCTATGTGTATCGGGTGATATGATTGTGACTTGCGAATTTAGTCTGTGTTTTTTTTGCAGTGTGTGCAGCAGTGTATTGGCATAACATGAGTTTGCTTTAGAAGAAGAAATTATTATAATTCGGTCGATGTTGTAAGATACGTGAAAATTGGAAATATATGAGCAATCATGTAATCCTAATCATAATGTAGAAACACAATACCCTTACAACAAATACATCCATTACACATCTTTGTTGTAAGAACTATTACATCACGCATCGTTGCTTATAATCTGCTACATGGACCATGGAACTATACAACCACTCCATACAGGGACAGAGACAGCTTCGAACCTGAATGGATATATTAAGTATTTGGGTGCCAACCTCAGTTCTCGGGAATATTGGGGTGGCAAGTGTATATATATCTAATGATAAATAACTTCTAAAATCGATGACCAACTCTTTTGACGATTAAAACATTCCTTCTTAATTCGTTACAGATGTAATTATTGGGGGTAGAAGGGGCCAGTACTTTAACAGCTGTCTTCAAACTGTCCGGCTGAACACGTCTTCAAACTGTCCGGCTGAACACGTATCATACTACACAGTAGTTAATCCGAGAAGACTTGTAGCCGTGTATACACATATTATGTATTGTAATAAGATTTTATAGGTATTTTTCATAGACTACATTAGCCGTGAAATGACAACGGGAGTTAATTTCTTTAAATTGTATTTTAAGAATCAATGACCAGGAAGACTGCTTGTTAACAACATACAAAAAGATGGGTGCTTACCTCAGTTCTCGGGAATATTGCGGTCGCAAGTGGGGACATATCTAACGTTATATAACTTCTAAAATCGAAGACCAACTCTTTTGACGATTGAAACATTTCTTCGGTAAATATAAAATGATATGTTCCAAATCTTTAGTGAGTTTATAACCTATTTTTAATACTATTGACGTACCAACGGCAAGAATATAACTTTCACTAGGTTCACTTACCAGGAAGGAGTGACACAGTCACCTTCCATGTATTAGCTGTAGGTAGGCTACCAGGATGATATAAGAAATTTAATATGATAATCCAATTAATATAAAAAAGTACGATAATTGCAGACAACTTACCTATTCATCTCTTGACTAGGAAACATCAGATAAAATATGATACAAGATACAGAAACTATGATAATGAAAACCGATAAACGTCTTCTTCTTCCCCGCGCCATTCTTAAAACCTTTTTGTCATGTGTTCAAGTATAACTTTCGCTCTCGAAATCATACCTGTATAGAAGGATTTGATTGGATCCAGATATATTGTGTGGCAGTATTTCGGTTGGTTCGCTTCAGTGATTTTATAATAAAAGGTAGGTAAACAATATTTTGGCTCGCTTGCAAGGTGTAAATTGAGAAGGTCAAACTTGTTAAGAAGTTAAACTAGACCTATAATTGCGAAGGTTAGAATTGTTAACAAGTTAAATTACACCTATAAGGAGAACGACACTACTAAAGGGGCAGTGTGTTAGTTACACAATCTTCCTTAGTAACCAACTGAAGGAATTCGGCATTCAAATAAATGGAAAAGAGTACAGGATTGTCAATGATGACATAAGTACAAAATAGATATATTTTCCGTCATGCCGAGGGGTTGAATGTTGTAACTTGTGGTCGCCAATGACTTGTCGCTGATGACACGAGGAAGCTTCTGATTGTCTCCAATAATCATATATATA
>JAIPMN010041226.1:0-18004 GCA_020650975.1 Apostichopus californicus
TGAACCTCGGTTTCTCCAAAAAAATCAAATTATCTTTGATTACACAGTTGGAATATTCATTTGTCAGATCGGTCAGTTTGATATTACGTCTGTAGATGTTTGAGCTATATGGTTTGATTTGATGAGGTTATCATATGTATGTGTGTTAGTTGTCTTTCATATAGGCTGTTGGTTGCCAGGACGGTACCATAGCTTACTATCAGCTCATCTTCAGTCATGTGTATGTGTGTTTGTTGTCTTTCGTATAGGCTGTCGGTTGTCAGGACGGTACCATAGCTTACTACCAGCTCATCTTCAGTACTGTGTATGTGTGTTTGTTGTCTTTCGTATAGGCTGTCGGTTGTCAGGACGGTACCATAGCTTACTACCAGCTCATCTTCAGTCATGTGTATGTGTGTTTGTTGTCTTTCGTATAGGCTGTCGGTTGTCAGGACGGTACCATAGCTTACTACCAGCTCATCTTCAGTACTGTGTATGTCTGTTTGTTGTCTTTCATATAGGCTGTCGGTTGTCAGGACGGTACCATAGCTTACTACCAGCTCATCTTCAGTCATGTGTATGTGTGTTTGTTGTCTTTCGTATAGGCTGTTGGTTGTCAGGACGGTACCATAGCTTACTATCAGCTCATCTTCAGTACTGTGTATGTGTGTCTGTTGTCTTTCATATAGGCTGTTGGTTGTCAGGACGGTACCATAGCTTACTATCAGCTCATCTTCAGTTGTGTGTATGTGTGTTTGTTGTCTTTCGTATAGGCTGTTGGTTGTCAGGACGGTACCATAGCTTACTATCAGCTCATCTTCAGTTGTGTGTATGTGTGTTTGTTGTCTTTCGTATAGGCTGTCTGTTGTCAGGACGGTACCATAGCTTACTATCAGCTCATCTTCAGTCATATGTATGTGTGTTTGTTGTCTTTCGTATAGGCTGTTGGTTGTCAGGACGGTACCATAGCTTACTACCAGCTCATCTTCAGTACTGTGCATGGGCTCTACAAGGATAGATATGCCTACAGGGAAAACATGACGGATGTCATTGTCCAGCATCTGCTTACAGAACAGAAAGTCCGTTTGAAATGCAGAGACCTGGTGAAAAAGATAGCCATCTACAAGAACAGACTTGCAGTAAGTTTAAACCCTGTAGTATTTTTACCATTCATTTCTGCACAAAGAAATTATCTTGATTAAAAGTAAAACATTTTTCTTTTGAGAATGCTTTTGTTTCAATATATTTATGTATGTTTAAATTAGTTGTATAAATTATACTATGTATGTATTTTGTTAATTTGTAATAGATTTTTTATAAATCAGTATGTGATATGTGTGACATTCCTATTGAATTCCTCCGATATGATATTGTGGATTGCATATTCATATCTATTTATTACTGAGTCATTTTAACATGCAAATAGTTTGATCACCAACTACATTGTTTTTAATCTACTTTACTTTATATAATCACAGTAAATGCTTAAAGTCTGTTCCTTATATTTAAAACCTTGACAATTGGCATAGTTCTATACCATTTGCTCAGTGGGTATGTACCCATTATAGCTTACTTAGCATTTAAGAATCAGGGCCAAAAAAATTAATACTGATGTTAGTTTCCAGCTGACTGCACCAATCTGGGGAGTAAAATGCTTCGTTTCATGAGGAATCATCCATCACTTACTTTAAATCTTGTTTTACTAGATATGCTCTGTTTTAATCTTTGCAACCCCACTTAAATTCTGTATTTGTTTTGCGGCTATAGGTTCAACTCTCCGATAAGATAATCATCTATGAACTATACTCAGAGGATGCATCGGACATGCACTACAGAGTCAAGGAAAAAATCAATCAGAAGTTTGAATGCAACCTTCTCGTGGTCTGCTCTCAACACATCGTCCTCTGCCAGGTAAGAGGATGGATCCAAATTGAAAAATGGGGTTTAAGGAGAATAAAGGAGGCATGCTAGTCATTGTCTCTATCTGCTAAGATGGATCATAGTCATGGTTCCATACTAAGAGGAGGGGTGCTCAATAGGTGGCATGTGGGCCACATCTGGGCTGCCATATAAAGATACCCACAAAACATACTTCAAAACCATACTGCAAAAAAATATACTCACACCTTAACACAATCAGGTATATGGGCCCTTAAGGTTGTAGGCTTCAGCACCTTACCAGCTTACTTAACACGTTGCTAAATTGTGGTCCTCTCTTGCCTGGTGCTCCAACCAATGTTTCTCTCTGGCCCTTGTAGAAAATTAATGTATAATCCCAGCACTTAGGGATTGTGGGTAATTCATGTTGACTCTGAAGACCATTTCATACCGTAATCCTTGTAGAATGCAGTTGATTGATAGAACTTTACTAAGTAAAGACTCATTTCTGGTGTGTATATTTGATTCAAGGTTCACTTGGGCTTGTATTTGAGGTAACAAAGGTGTCTGGATGACTAATTAGTAAGTCAGAACCGGATGGAAACATTCATACATAACTAAATAGGGATCCCTGGAATATATATATTTCTGACATTAATCTGCTCATTGAAACATGTTTGACATGTGACCAGAGATCAAACACAGAATACAAATACATAGGGAAACAGAATGTTAAAAACTGCAATTTCTACTACAAAATGTGCCTCTGTGTATAGTTGTACAAAAGGATGTTTTGATCATAGCAGGACTTTCTTCAGAAACAATATACTTCTTAAAGAAGATTCTGCTAGAATGAGAACCTCATGCCCAGCAATAGGATTTCTATAGGATAGGATAGGATAGGATTTCTATTGAGCTGAGAATGTTAGTGGTCATTAACGACACATTTTAAATACAAGATCTCCCCATTGAAGTATGTCATGTTGTATATCATCTCTGAGACCATGCACAGATTCAGTCCATCCTCCTGGCTAAGTGAAGATTGCATTATTCATAGCCCCTATCATCAGTTTTTTTTAAATATTTATTATTACAGGAAAAACGGCTGACTTGCTACAGCTTATCTGGAAACAAGGAACGTGAGTGGGTGATGGAGGCCTTGATCAGATACATCAAAGTTATCGGAGGAACCAGTGGACGAGAAGGGCTTCTAGTCGGTCTCAAGAATGGACAGGTAAGCATTTCATCTCTACTTTCGTTTGTTAGCATCAATGCATCAGAGAAACCATGGCGACAAAAATGATGGGGCAATACAAGAAAATGTGACTTGTATTAAAAGGTAACTTGACTAGCAAAAATAAATGAAAAGAGAAATATGAAGATGTGTGGTTGATCAATACTGCTGGGAAAAGGTTTTGCACTGTGTTCTTTTATTCAAATTAGTGTTAATGTCATCTAGTCCTTGTAAATAATTTGCAAATGAGTCCATTCATTTGTAAAGAGTTTGTCTTGACCAATTTTCATGAAATTATTTGGTAAATTTTTAAAGTTGTGATGCAGTCTTTTTTGTTGCTATTGTTGGAATGCATTTTAGCTGGTATTCATTTCACTTGGCTGTTTTTGAGGAACTCTTGATCAAAGTAATGTGATGAAATGTAACCCTGTCCTTGTAAATGGACTCAAATTTTAATTTAAAAGAGTTTGGTGGTACGCCCTCAAACAGTGTTGACATTCCCTTAAGGTTGCTCGAAATTCAAAGTTTGCTGTCCAAGAGGACAAATTTATGATGAAGCTATGAATGCGTTATTTTACTATAAATAATCTTCTTCTGCCTCTTATTACCTCAAGAATAGGTTTTAGTTCTCTCTAACCTAGGACATAATTTCTGACAGCATTCAGTAAAACTTTAATATACTGTATCGAACTTTACATTGAGCATGTACAGAGAACTGATTTAACTACAGTTTGGCAAAGGAATGTCTATGTAATCAAGAGTTCTTTCATTCAATTTATTTTAAATTTACCTAAAATTTACCAGATACTGAAGATATTTGTGGACAATCCTTTCCCCATCCTCATCCTGAAACAACAAACTTCTGTGAGATGTTTGGACCTGAATTCTTCCAGGAAACACCTGGCTGTGGTCGATGAACATAATACCTGTTTGGTTTACGATGTAGACACCAAAGAATTACTCTTTCAGGTAAGTTTGTCTTGGTGTCGTACCACGATTCATTTAATACTCCGTCGACTTACACACATGTCCGACACACCGTATGGTAGCTGGCTGGTGGCTTGGGCTATCATGGCAAGCCCCTGCCGGCATCTCGCTTTAGATTCTCACTGTTTCATCCAGGAATTTCTCACATGACTTTAAATCACCTTCAATCCTGCCAAATTTTACACCATCGGTGGTTTTATTTCATCCTCTTCAACATCCCAACATCAAAAGGAAAATGATGACTGAAAATATGCCAAAAGAAACCACTTCAGTTGGTCCATTTCGAACTATATCTTGACGGGTCACGTTTAAGGTGGATGTACTTCTACTTACTTGTGGTAAAATGTTTTAGTAGGATATGTGATTAGATAAGATACCACAGAAATGACTCATCATCCTGCTCTACAGACAGTATTAACCATTGATTCAAAATCTTACTAAACCATTCAGTTCTTAACAAGAATTGCTGCTATGCAACACGCAAACCGATAACATCTGAACACATTGAAGTACTCATCGTATAATAGAAGATATGAATGGATTTTTCCACTGTGACTGCACCCTCTTCTGCATAATTAGGGTCATAACATTTCTGAAATCTCAACTAACATATCTTTAGCCTTCTCTCCTCACGTTTCATCCGTCCACCGGTTTTTGTTACTTTGTAGGAACCGAATGCTAACAGCGTCGCCTGGAATACCCAATGTGAAGATATGCTGTGTTTCTCTGGTAACAACCAGTTGAACATTAAGGCCAGCAATTTTCCAGTGCACCAACAGAAGATGCAGGGATTTGTTGTTGGCTTCACTGGCTCTAAGATCTTCTGTCTTCATGTGTATGCTATGACCACGGTGGAGGTACCTCAGTCAGCACCCATGTATCAGTATTTGGAGCGGAAACAGTTCAAGTAAGTATGTGTTACCTCCACAAGGTAACACATACCTTCAGTTCAAGTATGTGTTACTTTCACAAGGTAACACACACCTTCAGCTGAAGTATGTGTTACCTCCACAAGGTAACACGCAGCTTCAGTTCAAGTATGTTTTACTTCCACAAGGTAACATGTATCTTCAGTTCTAGTATGTGTTACTTCCACAGGGTAACACGTACCTTCAGCTCAAGTATGTGTTACTTCCATAGGGTAACACATACCCTCAGTTCAACTATGTGTTCTCTCCACAAGGTAACACGTACCGTCAGTTCAAGTATGTGTTACTTTCACAAGGTAACACATACCTTCAGTTCAAGTATGTGTTACCTCCACAAGGTAACACATACTTTGTACAGTTTATGAAAGTAGTTGTTACTACCACAAGATTTGTCATTTCTAAACTTACCTCTACAAGGCAGTGGAGGCAGTGCAAAGGATTTTAAAGTTTGGGGAGGGGGTGTGGCAAATTCAGAATTTTTCACGACTGATTAAGTTAGGAGGTTGCACTTTTGTGAAGGACTAGATGTAGGTTTATACAAAGGAGCAGGACTGCAGTGAGGTCAATGAAACTGACTCCTATGTGGCTGCCTGTATGGTACAAACATTGAAGCCGACTGCTATGTGGTTGCCTGTCTGGTACAAACATTGAAGCTGACTCCTATGTGGCTGCCTGTCTGGTACAAACATTGAAGCAGACTTCTATGTGGCTGCCTGTCTGGTATGAACCTTAACACGATCAGCAATTTACTTTTCTTGCAGGGATGCTTATCGAGTTGCATGTTTGGGAGTAACTGAGAAGGACTGGAATGCTCTGGCCCACGAGGCCCTTCAGGGACTTGATTTTGACACATCCAAGAAAGCTTTCATCAGGGTCCGGGATTTACGCTACTTGGAACTGATTCATAACATTGAGGTAGGCCTGAAAGTATGGGAAGGAGGTGTAGTTAGGACCTGCACTAGAAGAGACTTAGATAATGTAACAATATAAACATTCAAAGGAGAGGATGTCTTAAATTGCAGGAGAAAGACTGTTATGGTGCCCTCAATGTGGTTAAGTTCAAACTTAGTCCAAGATTATAACTATTATGTTTTGAGGCAAAGCTGTGGGAAATATGGATAGCTGAATAGCTAGTGTGATGGATCATGGGATTGGTATTCATGAGGTCATTAGTTTTGATTCCCAGTCTGGTGTCTGTTACAGATATTCAGGTACACAGGTATTCCCAGATGTCCCAAAGGAAGTAAATGAGCACAAAATAATAATGTCTGAAACAGTTTGGTTGCTAGGATACGGCCCCACATAGCAACCAAAATTAAGCATACTCTGCATTAACTCACATCAGATAATACAAGCAATGATCTCAATTTCATTGCCCCATTTATGACTGAATCCCAAAGTTTAGAAAGATAAGCCATTCCGTGTTTCCACCTATAGGCTCATTATTTAAATTTGTCATTGAAACTAACGTGACCTTTGTAAATGTCCTCACTTTTTTGGTGAAATAGTTTGCAAGTCACATATTTCTTTGACAACATGAAGTTCATAATCAAGTAAAGCATCATGCTGACTGTAAATGGTTAACATTAGGACATTACTTTCGGATATCTTTTAAGATATATGGGCAAAGTTTCTCCTTAATGTTTAATGTTAATCCTAATCTCACAGCAATGTTCATACAAATGTGATACATGCCCAATAAGATAAAGTCTAGCATATCAACTTTGGTTTTTTATCCTTGTCAAAGTATATTAAGAAATAATCATTTTAAAGTCTCAATACGTGTTTGCGAAAAACAAACTTCCGAAGCAGATTCAATGTTTCTTATTCTAAACGCACTCTGACCAGGTGAGTTTAATAGAGAAAAGCTGTTGCAATCAAAAATCAAGGAACTTTATTTTGTGTTGCCCTTATGGTGAGAACGATTTACCATAAAATCACTGCGACCGCCCATGTCAGCATGTTCATTACACAAATGTGACCTATATACTCGTATCGTCCACTCATAAGTCCTATGCCTAACGGTCGTAAACAAAACAGAGAGATTTGATTGGTGCATGATCGGGTTGGGCAGGGCTTGCAAATTTTGAGTGAAGTTTGTAGAATCTACAGACTCATAAAAAAAAATCTGGCGAATTTTATTCAGCTCAAAATGTTTAACGACAGATAACTCAATTAAAACAATGATTTATTAATATGGAAATTGCATAGAACGGTGTCATTTTCACTGAGCTTTTAGGGCAGTAAGCTGGAAAGATCGAAGTTAAAATTTGGCAAACACACATTGAGACTTTAAGACAAAATGAAAACATGCTGGTGCCTTTTCTGTTTTTAAATTTTATTTTGTCACAACTACTTTTACAGGAGAGGAAGCGCCGTGGTGAGTTAGACGACCAGTTATTCCTGGCAGACGTCTTCGCCTACCAGGGCAAGTTTGGCGAAGCAGCTAAGCTGTACAAGAGGGCAGGGCACGAACAGAAGGCCATGAACATGTACACTGATCTCTGCATGTTCGACCAGGCCAAAGATTTCATCGGTAGCGGAGATCCGCAGGATAAGAAACTACTGATCACAAAGCAGGCCGATTGGGCCAAAAATATCAACGAACCGAGAGCTGCCGCAGAGATGTACCTGTCCGCTGGAGAACACCTTAAAGCCGTAGAGATCATCGGTGACAATGGCTGGGCAGATATGTGAGTATTGTTTGGTTTTATTGTCTTCTATGTATTTTAAAAACTTTCAAAGAGCAAACAAATTAATGGCCAGAATCAATTTCCACAGAGGTACAATTCCTGTTTGCTACCCATTTGAGTTATCCAACGACCTTTCCTTTGATAATCCTTGGGGAAGGGAGGTCATAGGTCACTGGTTTGAATTGCTTTACTAGCAATTAAATTTCCTTTGCTCAATTTTGGTTGAAACTTTACCATCAGTTCCTGTTTTCTTATTTACGTATTCTATATTTTGTTTACTCGGTAAGTCAAATCAATACCTACTTTTGATCAAATGGATATCCTGCTTATATTCGTTGGTATCAGTGCATTTGTTGCACATTACTGACAATGCCTTCATATCTTTTTAAAACTTCATTCAAATGTCTTATTCGAATTTATGGCTGATATGTATTATATTGTTTTTTATTTCACAGTCAACTTTCCGTTGTACATTTATTTTTTATTATAGCAGAGAATTTATCATCTTTATTATTTCTCCTCACAAGGCTCATCGACGTTGCTCGTAAGCTTGACAAGGCGGACAGAGAACCGCTAGGTAAATGTGCAGAATACTTTAAGAGGATGGAGCAGTTTGCCTACGCTGCAGAGACGCTGACCAAGATGGGAGACACTCGCAACTTAATTCTCCTTCATGTGGAGTCCAGGAATTGGGAGGCAGCCTTCACATTAGTAGAGAAGCATTCGGAATTCAAGGTAGTTAACATGCGAATACAATTTAAAGTTATAGTCCAGTGGCAGACTTTGTGGACCTTACATCAAAGACAATACATCTGTCACATTTAATCCTGGTTGAAAATCACATATCAACCTCAAAGACATTTTAAACTCAATTTCTGTGATGTCACTGACACTGTTGCACAACACATTAAACCCTGTAACACTGTAAAAATTCATACATTAGTGATAAAGCAAGCTGTTAGGATGTGATTTATAAACTACTAGTGCAGAAAGTTAATAGGGTATATATGAAACAAACAGCTCTTGACCAGCATAATATCCCTTGAATTGAAATCAATGGCAGTGAATGCTTGGTCTCTATGTGTTTTTGGTTTCTTGGTTTAGTTTTGTATTCGATGTATAGAACTGTCTGTTTTTCAACGTTTACCACTCTCTGGTAACATGCCAGTTCACATTTTAACAGCATAGTGATATGTCAGGTCAATACTGTGTTAGTCTGAAGTTTTAATTAAGAACAATATTCCAGGATTTTGAAATTATTTCTAGGGATATTATTTAAGCCTTTACGTTCTTCTTCTTTTGTCCATAAGGATGACGTTTACGTACCTTATGCCCGATGGCTGGCTGAAAATGACAGATTTGAAGAAGCTCAAAAAGGTTGGTCGTCTCATCTCAAATTTACATCAACAACTCAGTGTAGAGTTGGTTATTCACACATCTACATCAAGGACTTACTTGTTGCTAGGCACTAAGTCATTTTATAACGTAACAGTTACTATTGAGTATAGTACTAAAGAGTGCAGTGCGTGTATTCATACAAAGACGGACATATTAGGCTGTAAGTTCAGGGAAGAACATGATGAGATAGGTCAGTCATTCATAGAGGGCGTTGTGGTCAAGTGGTTAAGGCAGTGGACTTGTGATGTAAAGATTACAGGTTCGAATCCTGGCCAGATCATTGCGTTGTGTCCTTGGGCAATGCACTTTATCTTCATTGCCTCTCTTCACCCAGGTGTATAAATGGGGACCTGTGAGATAAACTGTCAGCTGGGCGCTGTTTAGCTGCTGCCATGTGGAGGGATTGTCTCTATGTTTGACAGGTTATCGTTACCGGGGTAATATTGTGATTGTAAAGCGCATAGAAATGCATTTGCATATAGTTACGCTATATAAGTGAATATATTATTATTATTATCATTATTATTATCATGGGAGAACATGCATTCCAATGTAGTTAATATTATGTACCATTCTGAACCGTAACATCATTAGAGCTGGTTATACAAAACCATGTGCAATCCTCAGATAATGCTGAGAGCTGAGAAAGCCTTGAATGATGCTGATAGACAAATAGTGAAGTTGCTACACCATTCTTTCAATTGCTTTATGTTTGTGTCTGAAAGTCCTTTAGTTACGAGCAATTTAGAGTTCTTAAATTGTCAATTTAAATTTCCGTTGATCCTGTTCCACAGAGTGTATGTTATATGTTAATTAAGGCACTTCACTTTCACACAGTGTACTAAGATTGACCGAGTGGTCGACTTTAAGAAGGGGTGCATAGTTCCTTCCTTTAGCAATGAATTAAGGTGTAAATGTGTCGGTGTCTTTTCCGTGGATGAAGACTTTGAAGGATCCAAAGTTTGCATCATTCAAGTTTGCCTTTCTTTCTCAAGGTCAAAGGTTATCCCAGATAAGTCTTCCACCTCCTGTTAGGCTGAATACTGGAACACTGTAGAATGTGGCTGTTAACATTTATGTCAGCAAACGGTTTCAGTATAGAGTAACATGGCCTTCATACAAGAAAGCTAATATAATAGAGCATGTTCTACATTGAAAAGAATAGAGCATTGATCTACATTGAATAGAATAGAGCATTGTTCTACATTGAATAGAATAGAGCATTGTTGTACATTGAAGAAAATAGAGCATTGTTCTACATTGAATAGAATTGAGCACAAATTTTACTGATCTGAATTATTCCTAGCTTACCACAAGGCTGGACAACAGAGGGAGGCAGTTAGAGTACTGGAACAGCTGACACACAATGCCGTCATGGAGAGCCGTTTTAACGATGCTGGTTACTATTTTTGGAATCTGTCTATGCAGTGCCTGGAGATTGCTGGAAGTAAGTTCTTTTTCATTTAGTAAGTCTCATATAGCTGTACACGTTAGTCACAATGCTAATATAAATAACATAAATGTTGCATGTAAACTGCATAATAACATGTTAATGTTAAAGCTTGTGGCACATATTATCTTAACATGGATAAGATTGTCTCATCCACACTTTCTATTCAAATAAACATTCAGTATTTTAACCATGGTTCCCCAAGCTCTTGTTTCATTGTGGTGATGCAGTTATCACAATGTACCTAATAGGAAACTAGATACTAGAAGGATAAATATTTACTCAAAGCAGTCTAGGCGGTCTTCAGAAAATGATTGCCTTTACAGCCAGTGGCAAGTTGAACTATACTTTATATCCTACTTCTGTACAGCGTGCGCAAGTTGGGCCTACTTAGGAGGCACTCTAACATAGGACCACTCAGTGGCAGGTTGAACTACTGTGAAAATGGGTTCATCATAAACAGCCATTGGCTACGTTACAATACTACAAATGGCTATGGGCACTACTGTTTGTGATCACATTATGAAATGTTAGCGAAATTTGCAAAGTTTCCTTTTTTCTTAAATTAACGACCAGGCATATTAGGTATTGCATTTGACATTAGCTGCAGTTAATATTAAAACTTCCGTCATTCTTCAACAGAGAATGAAGAGAACAGTCGTGAGATGTTACAGAAGTTCCAGGAGTTCCAGTCTAAAGCTGAGGTTTATTATGTTTACCATACCATACAAAGGTACACCGATGAACCCTTCACCTCCCATCAGGCAGAGACACTCTTTAATATGGCCAAGTACCTCTGGCATGCCATCTTAAAAGAGGTTCCTCATGGAGTCAGTAAAGTGTATCCTTTTAAATATACCCACCCACCCCACTGATGTATTGTGTGGTTGGTTAATGTTGGAAGTGTCGTTGCGTAGAAAGAGAAATTAAATAATTAATTAATCATCACAGCAGTGCTTGAAACATGTTATTTTCTTCTTGAATAATAATTATTAATATACAGTAAGATGATTCACCTCATCAATTGGATGCAATACATTAATGTGAAGAGCATCACACTTCTATACACCAGATAACAATAGTATGTATTTCATTAATAATTGTATGTAACCATATACTCAGATAATTTCATGAAATAAATGTACTTCTTCGTTTTGAAAATATGGGAAGTATTTCTTTCTGTCAAACAGTTGGAACCAGCTGATAATTAGCCACTCAAATTAAAGATAACATGTCCAACATGTTACATCTTCAGCCCAATTCTTATATGCAAAGTGGGTTCCCTATGAATGGTGCATCTGCTTTGGAAGTGATGCAAGCTTAGGCTTTTGTTTTTGGAGTAACTTTCTTGAGTTATTGAGGGTCTTTTATCAAAATAATGAAACCTGTGCTCTTGTAATACCCTTGGCAGGGTACCAACATGAGTCAGAGTTCAGTAAGCATTAATTACAGTTAAAAGTATTACAGTACAAACTTAAAAGTGGCAAGGTTTACTAGAACAATTGTCACACATAATTTTCTACGAAGTTATTTTTCAAATCTTTCATAAATGTGCCTCTAAATTCTCAAAGTAGTTTGTTTGTAGTTTGTCTTCATATTACAGTTCAATGGTTCATCTTCCTTAACTTATCTCAGTAACACTCTCTATGCTCTTGCTAAACAGAGCAGGATCTTACAGGCTTACAAACTGGCAAGGTTTGCCTTTGAGAAATTGCAATCCCTTAGAATACCACCGAGATTACAAGACACGGTTGATCTGGGAAGCATTACGATAAGATCGAAGCCATTCCATGATGCAGAGGTAAAGTGTTTTAATTGGAGTAACAACTTCCTACTACCATGCATTGACTGGCTTTCAGAGTACTAGCATTATGACCTCACCTCATATAGCACCACCTCACCTCACATAGCACCACCTCACCTCACATAGCACCACCTCACCTCATATAGCAGGACTAATATGGACGACTATATGCCAGTCCTAACCACCATTGCCAACAGTTCTCCGTAGAATATAAGCTCCTTGGAAAAAGCGTAGAAGCAAAGAATGAACATGTAGTTGTAGCTAAATCAGTTTCATTCCAATTTAGGAAGCCAGGTCATTCATATTAATTGATATATTAATTACAATGTTAAAGAGATGTCAAGTACTGTCAGCTATTTGTCAGTCAAGTCTGAAGTTACCTTTGTCTGTGTCTGGAAGGATTAGTAGTCCCTCATAAAATGTTAGTGATGTGTAACTTAAAAAAACAATTTATTGACTGGTTTTCAGGTAATTAATAGGCATAGTCCTATGTTGATATATTTAGCAGTTATTTAACAGAAAAGTGTGTCATTGTAAACTGCATTCCTGTAGTTACATCTATAATTAATAAATGGTTTCTGATTTCCTATTGGATCTTGTGTCCTTCCATAGACAAATAGTCACTGATATTGCTGGTATAATTTCTCCTTATGGTTTGGTATTCTTTGTACCTGTTTCAATCTCCCACAATCGCCATATATAATTCCATTCCTCAAGGTGTAAATGTTGTTAAAAGTAATACAGAGGATATTAATTGTTATTATATATTGTATAATTTATGATACTATATTATATATTAAAATTATTAATAACCCAACCTTCCATATACAACCTTTTATCACAACAATATGCTCTCATCTAATCTTGTGCCACCTAGGTGGTTTTAAATTTTCACATATTTTCCTTCTATAATGTTAATATAATTGTCACTGATGTACCTCTGTACTGCATTCTTCATTTCATTCAATTAATAGTCAATTTAATTTCCATTCTTTATCATTTCTTTTGTCCCATCCAGGAGGTCCTACCAATGTGTTACAGATGTTCCACCACCAACCCTCTCCTCAATAACCAGGGCAATCAATGTACCAACTGCAGCCAACCATTTGTGCATTCATTTTCATCGTTTGGTATGTAATGAATAATCCTTTAAATTCATTTATTAATGACTTAATTAATCTATGAACTGTCACCAGTAGCACAACTATGTACAATTCAAAGGACTTAAACATTCAGCACTTTCCATTTCTAGACAGTGCTGTGTATGCAATGACATCATACATTACCAACAAAGGTACCATACAGTATCTTGAATGTAGAAATAATGAAACAATATAATACACCATCCATTAATAAATCATATCAAACCTCTATGCACCTTGTTGATAACAACCAGTTGACCTTATGGTGTGTATCTGAGGTATTGCTGACTTCAAGATGCAAATTGGCACAAATTGAGGAACTAGTGAACATTTGTTTGTCACTGATAAGGATTTGTGGAATCCTGTTGTCATCTTAAAGGGTGTGAAGACTCGCGCAAAAAGAAATGTCTAATGCCGGTAATTTGACCTAGTTTCGAATGAGGTGTAACAGAAGTGTTTGACACCACCATCGATCCCAGAAAATACACACACAGCTTGCTACCGTCGATAATTAGACACTAGTGTACAGTCAGTACATACAACTGCGGTCAATACCCACAACACAGTGTATAAACGATACAGCGATGGACATCTCAGGTCCAGCTAAAGATAACAAGGTATCACGTTTCATTACTGTCTGCATTTTGTAGCGACACAAACAAAACGTCACTTGCAAGCAACAGAAAATTAACTTTTTCAGATGGCCGCTTGCGGTTTGGAGCGAGTCTTCAATGCCTTTAAGAATCGTGATTATGATGGTGATAATTGTGCTGAGATCATCCAGGCTTTAAGCAGGTTTAATCCACCCTCACTCCTTCTCTGTGTGTCCGTATCTTTCATGATGTTAATGCAGCTAATCTAATAGCTCCTCCATTTTCTTTTATATTTGTTATCTTTTAGATGTTCTACCTCTGGTAGAGTTTGTCTTAGAGAACGGTCTCAGTGATGAGGAGGCAGTTCAACTGATTCAGATGGAACCACCCAAGAAGAGACAGAGGGATGAATGGAGGGAGCAGTCGTCCGGTAACATGCAATCCATGAGACTGGATGACTTTGGAGATGCAGGGGCGGACTTGGAGGAAGACCCATTCACTGCCAGTCTCATGAGTTTTGAGGTACGTTAATGATCAAAAGAGATACTTAGAGGATGAAAGCTCGTAGGTATTGCCTCCAAATGTTAGCATGCCATTAAGAAAAGATTTCCAAAGATGTTCAAACAATGCCAAGACATTCTGAGGTCTCAAGGGTCACCATAATCATAGACTTGACTTATCAGCCATTTGTTCTAATCTCCTACAGTACACACCGAGATTTGAGGAAATTTTTTCAAAAGATGTTTAGACCCTTCGAACTATTCCAAGACATTGAGAGGTATAAAATATTATGAAATACTGTCTCAGTGAAGGAAGTCTTGCAGGGTGGCAGTAACATGCATGTTAATGGTTGAACATAAGTGACCGTTGATTGACATACTAGCATATTTTGTTGGGTTATTACTGATTGGCTAGTTGAAATATTTATTGATATCAGTTGTAATAGCTCAATCAGAAATAAAACAGCAAGGTTATTTAGCTGCTTATGTGTAATACATTGCAGGTTGTCTTCACAATTGATGGTTTAAGGGAATATAATAAAAATCTCAACAACCACCATAATCATAGACTTGATATATCAGCCGTTTGTTCTAATTTCCTACAGGACACATCAACATTTGTTCACACAATGCTTGCAATTCTTCAGATTTTACACAACCTTCAGTAAACCCATCGACACAAATTAGTCGACTTTTATTATTCAGGTTATGATATGCACTGGAAGAAGTGTCTTCTTGTAAATAATTTAAGCCAAATCGTAAGGTTTGCACAGAAAAGTCTAATTGGTTATAACATTATACCCCAGTGGTTTTATTTACTTATTTTGGTCGACCTCTAATCGCAGCAAGGAAGTACCGAGTTTGTTCCTGTAGTGGTCAACCGTTCAGTTTTACAGAGTATGGACAGAAGCCAGGTAGTGGTCAAGAAGTGGCCGTCTCCTCTTCGCTACCAATACTTCAAGTCTCTACTGGACGACGTTAACGTAACCGTTTGCCCTTCATGTAATCAGGTCGGTACAAACTTGACATAAACCTGTTCAGGATGAAATATATCGTTTCTTTTTGTTTCCCAATATACTGCTTTATTTCTCAAAGAGACATGTTAACATTTGTTATGCCATTTACCAACAACATATTGATTAACACAGTATTGGTCCACAAGTTTGCATTTTGGCCCAAAAGTAACCAAAAACCATATTATTACCCCATATCAACCTTGGAATTTATTCATTCTCTTAGCTTCAAGGGAAAACTAATCATCAAATAATGACAAATTTGAGTCGATCGTCAGCATTTCCCAACCCAGACACCTATTCATAAAGTTAAAGACTCTATATAATAAATGAACATGTAATTTTCATAATGTTTGACTAGACTGATCAAGACAACCGCTACTTGAGATGTAGTGTTCACAAGGTTTTATGAATTCAACCTCTGTTGAGCTCAAATCATATTTGACCCTAGCTCTGTCAAAAAATTCTTTATTTGGTTGTTTTTTTTTCCCTTCCTCAGACCTTTCATGTTGAGGAATATGAATTGCTTGTCCTACAAAACAACCACTGTCCATTCTGTCGGAGAAATCCATCTGAGATCAAGGCGGACTAACCATTCATTGAACTGGTAGTGTTTATAGTCAAGCTGTAGAGTAGACTGATGGAAGGCAAACTCAATTCATGCATGGAGGTTTCTGGAGGGTTAGAATGTGTGTATGTGGGTGGGGGAGGAGAGGGAGGGGTAGGGCATTCCTCCCCCCCCCAATCTATGGTAGGACAGCATGCAGGTGTAGCACAGGGGACAATGGTGTCCACTTTGAAACATGCTGATCTGATGTCCATTTAATCCTCCCATCCATTCTATCCTTTATTTCAGGCAATATTGACCTGTTTTACATATCAATAGACTAACAATGAGATGAATAATCAAATAGTTCAGTCTATGAGATATATTTTGCAAACACTTATTAACAATCTCAATTGAGAACAAAACATGGAAAATGATGGTGTTGGTCAATAAGGAGAAAGCTCTTTGCCTTTTCTAAACAAGTCATAAAACAAACCATACTTTATAAGTGAATCAATTGAAATTGTTATTATCTACCAACTTGATTAGCTAAACTGAGTGGGCTCATTGTATTCTTATGTTCGATGTATTCATTAGGTACCCTAAAGTTAACTTAAAACTTTAGAGCTGTTTCAAAAGTCAAGATAGCAATGCTAAAACATAAAGTCTAGGTAAAGTCAGTTATTAAGTAATGAATGCAGAATTACTTATAATGCAAGTTTGAATTGTGATACTTGGAAGTTGACAGTCACAGCCACAGTCTAGTTAACAATGTCACAGTCTAGTTAACAATGTCACAGTCTATTTAACAATGTCACAGTCAAGTTAACAATGTCACAGTCTAGTTAACAATGTCACAGTCTATTTAACAATGTTACAGTCTCGTTAACAATGTCACAGTCTATTTAACATGTCACAGTTTAGTTAACAATGTCACAATGTTTGACAGACACACCATGGTCTGTAATTCCATAGCTAGTACACACTTAACTCATTTACCAATAACAGATATTGTGACCTCTGAACCTTCTAAACTATCCACATGTTTTCCATGTTCATCACCCGAATGTGAGTTCAAGAATGGATGCATAGCTGGAAGTCACCTTTAAGTGTTTTCCGTCTTGCATTTGTCATCAAAATAAAACAAAACTGTTAGCAAACTGCTTATCCACTGCAGAGCCTGTGTATTAAGAGAATGTGTAAAAGTAAGTTGGCCTGACGTTTCGATCCTAGCAGGATTTTCTTCTCTCACAAAGAGATAGATGTAAGGGGATTAGTAGACAAGGGATGGAGAGAAGAAAGAAAGAAACCAACAGTTGGTTTCTTTCTTTCTTCTCTCGTTCACCATGCTCATTAACCTGTCTGTATTCTGTGCGTGTTTTTGTACCTTCTGTTACTGTTACTTGTCATTTAGCCTTTGAAGAAGATCCTGCTAGGATCGAAACGTCAGGCCAACTTATTTTTACACATTGCATTGTCATGTGATGAACACCTTCAAACTAGACAGGGACAATCATGTAATGATCACACTTTGTTATCTGTTACCCCAGGTTTAGTGTTGTGATACTCAGTAACACTTGACTAAATATCAATAGATCTGTACTGATTACACCTTGATATCAGTTACCCCAGGTTTAGTGTTATGATACTCAGTAACAGTTGACTGAAGATCAATAGATCTGTGCTGATTACACCTTGATATCTGTTACCCCAGGTTTAGTGTTATGATACTCAGTAACACTTGACTAAAGATCAATAGATCTGTACTGATTACACCTTGATATCAGTTACCCCAGGTTTAGTGTTATGATACTCAGTAACAGTTGACTGAAGATCAATAGATCTGTGCTGATTACA
>JAIPMN010041229.1:6087-20376 GCA_020650975.1 Apostichopus californicus
GAGGTAGAGGTGGACTGCGAGATTAATGACGACGTTTTTTAATGGAAAGTCACCCAAGAAGGAACCTGGGCACGAAAAGCCAAACAACCGAACGACTGATCCGCTCTCATCCCCAATCCCCTTGCATCAAGACTGTGACTGTGTGATCATCATCAGGTGTGTATCACGATTCCTCTTCAAGGGCAACTTATAATGCTACACATGATCTAAGCAGGGAGTTGTTATGTTCCATAACAACTCCCTGATCTAAGCCAAAAGGCCGAGAAGCCCTTACAAATTCTAGGCATTTACACTCCTTCACTTCACTTCGAACTAGGAACTCTCACTGCCCCTGTTTGACAGATGTATAGGTCAAATCGATTCACTGATAATCTGGAAATGTCAGTGGTGAAAACATTCATTAATAATCACACTTTGGTGTGAAATGTCAATTGATGTGCGCGGACATGTGTTTATTTTCACTATGTTCGCTCCTTTTAGTGCTTTATTAAACCAACGGAACATAAAAGACAATAAAAATACATAATTGAAGCAAAATTGCTAGTAAACTACGTATCAACGTAAACAAGCTTATGTAGCTCATCATTATATTGCACCCAGATATATTAGAAAGTGAGATAATGGTCACGTACGTTCAAATGGTCATTGACCATTTTACACCAACACTGAACACTCTCCCCAATGTCACCGAATATCGAATTAATAGAAAAATCCAGAACAGCACCTTAGAAACATTTAGCCGATTCCATAACATGCTAAATTTGGGGCAAGCAATGGGTGATACATAAAGAGTATAGATATTATATATAGTCTATAACGCGTCTATATTTAGGGACACACAAACGGTTCGATATGCTAAAATGGCCACATTAGTTTTAACAATTTATACAACACACTTTTCAGCATGGGCAGTTTTGCGGATTAATATATTTCAGCATGCATGCATGGTATTCATAATTGTGTGCTTGTCATTGATGATTACGATATGGTGGCATAAATTGAGGGAGGTATGCAGTCTTCACTGCAAAGCTCCTTATTCTTTCTTCTTTTTTTTACTTCATTTTAACTACTCTATGATTTCGTCGTATATATATATATCCAATGCTCAGTAAATAAAACCCTGTAGTTTGCTCAGGTTTATAACAAAATATACACGCATATATACTGCAGTTGGTTGGGGAGGAGGCGGGGGGGGGGGGGTATATCTATGAAGAAATCACCATAGCAACGACTAATTTTGTTCCGACCAGACATCACAATTAGTTAAATGACCATTTGATAGCACATCAGCCGATGATAGGCCCGTCAAATTGACTCGCGCTCAAAATGAGCCTTTACTGTATATATACTTTAACGTTAGTCTCTTTTTTCAACATAATTGCAATACGGTGTATAGGTTATAATATTGCGCTAAAACGCTTTACACAAGTTCATGCTATAGCCGACATTACAGGTCGGAATACTCCACGACAAGTCTGGTCAATATGTAGTCTACAAGCTACCATAGTTCTTATCTTTTCCACCCCCCCCCCCCGAAAATGACTAATTCAAACGTCACAAGAATATAGGCCATATCATTTTTTTTTAAATTAGCCGGATTTGGGCGTCAATACCACAATATACGCCCACTGGGCGGACAAGGCTGAGGATAGGTAACGGCAGACGTCTCCGATAGTCAATCACAAATATATGTCATTTCTTCATGCAGTTCTTTTCGACTTTCTTTTCCATTTTCCGTTAAGAACAAACTTCACGCTAACTTCCCCTCGATCAGCCCAATGACGTAATCTCCTCGGCAATAGATATTGGCATATAGCCTACACTTTTTGCGGCTCAAGTTAATAAAGAAAAACGGAGTGATTAAACTCTACGCACGGTTTCAGTTAGCGTCAAACTAATTCCTACGACAATTTGTGTAGTTAAAAACTGACGTAGTTCAATCTGTATGAAAATCAATCAGCATCCGGGAATATATCTCCATCTCCATGTCAAGAATAATCGCATTTTACATTCCCAATAATGTTTTTTATATGTGTGTATATATTTGTAAATATTTTTTGCCTCTATCCAGTTCAAGAAACCATTGTAGAAAACTGAATGGGTATATATATGTTGAGTGTCGCGTTGACTGTTATTCTAGGGCCTCGTTTTGCCTTAATTTTGGCTTAATTCCGTTTGCTTAAAATTCCGTTAAAGGCGCGTTGACGGAACCCAGTATTTGATCGACTAAAAATTTCAACTTCTTCAGCGGTACCGCAGTCACCGCCGGTAGCAACATCATCAGTTTCATCCCGGTCTTCCCAGGCAACATCCAAAATAAATTCGTTCGATTCCTTTCCGGTTTCGTTGACAAAGGCAATCGTAACCGTTTCATTACCGGAATGATCTCGGTTTCGCTTTTTCACTTTGACGACAAAATCCGTCTCTTTTCCAGCCTGGGAATGACCATTACCTCTCATTCTGAAGAGAAAATTGCTTCCTTCTAGTTTCTTATATCTCCTTAGTCTCACACGCACGACGTTACCCATTTTGACACTTTATGGTTAGTCCTGCATGAAGCTTTCTATATACTGGTGTAAGGAATTGCATGTTACCCTGTATATATATATAGATATTATCAGTGAAAGTATCATGGAATATGGAACGCCCTTAGAGATATACCGGTATATACGGCACACACAATATATACAGATGTGTTCAATTGCTATAATAGATTCTCTTTTAACTATATATACATGAAACATACAAATGTAGATGTGTGATACGGGATGAGAACCAGCAAGCATTGGCGTCGTGCCCATTTTGGCCCTGGGGGCACAGCCCCCCCCCCCCAAATTTTGTCAAAGGTGTCATAAAAGTTTGTCATAATTTAAAAAAAAAAGGGTTTTCGAAATCGAAAAGTTGACTAAATAGTCAATTGTTCTTTGATTATGGGACTCCATGTGAACTTCTTCTTATGTAATGCAATAAGTTCGCTAAAAGGTCCATCAGGATAAATTTTCCTCATGATCTGATAGGTAGTTTCGGAAAAAATGAATAATAATAATCATTTCAAATACAGTCACAATTAACCTGGAAAATAATCACTTCGTTATCGCACGTTTTACCTTAGGTTTCGCTACTTTCGCTTTTTCTGCCCATGTTATCAAACGGCATAGCTTTTTCTTCACCCAGTCACCACTTCTCATGGGCATGGGCGGCGATCATGGATCAGCCAACACAAAAATGTTTCGATTTCTTAAATTTTGGGCGCTTCTGGGAGACGAGGAATTGGTAAACTGAGGAATAAATGGCGATCACTTCCTTCGAGAATATTTCCCAAAATAAAAAATTGCCGGAAATTTTTATCAATTTTAGGGGTGTTGCTTACTGCAATAAGGCACGGGAAGTGCCGTTTCCTGCAATCTGAGGGGTCTGCCAGACGTAAAATTTTCTGGTACGCTGCGCGCTAACCTGTGGTGGCGCTCTGCTTAGATAGTCATCACCTGCTCACGGGCCCCCCCAAAATTTATTTTCGCACGACCACTGATCTACAGATCAGTGCGCACGACGCCCCTGCCAGCAAGACTGAGCTTAAGAAGGGCCATAAAATGCATCAAAAACAAAATCGCGTGTCATTTGATTTTAAAGTAACACGATGCACACCGTATAATTCTATATATCTATCGTGATATTTATCTATGACATACTTTGTACATCAAAGCTGCATTGCTAAATGTTTTTCATGTTGGATGTGAATCTTAAAGCTTTTCCTATAGCAATATATGTTTAAGGAGCTCGAATATCGCAGCTTGAAACTATGTCGTAACGCTTAAAATATATAGCAGTTATACATCTCTGTCATTATTTAGTGCATGGGTTCCCTAACTGGGGTGCAAGAATCCCCCGGGGGTGCGTGAGTCCATCCCAGGTGTTCGTGAGACGTTTCTGAAAGTCGAAACTAGAGTACTTTTTGTTGAACTAAAATCTGATATATCATATAATTTAGTAATGTACAAAGTCGTACCTATCGACAACTTTTTTCTCGCATTCCATACGCATATGTTGCCATAGTAGTACCGTACCGTGCATGTGAAAAATAACTGACTTATGAAACGGACACAGGCCGCATGACTTTGGTGAAGTTGGTGTACGCATGGCAGTAAGTCGTGAAGATAAAGAGCTGATCTGATCTTGAAGTTTCCAAATGAATATTTGTTCATCTCTTTTTTTTATTCGTTACAATATTACACTATGAACTTGATCTTTTACGAAGCACTGTTTTGCGTATTATAGTATAATAATGACTCAGATCGTGTCTCGAAAAGTTGATGGTTCGTGGACAACTCTGACATCCACAGTGGGTTCGTGGAGGATAAAGTTAGGGAAACCCTGACATAACGTCTCTTAGAGTTTTCGACGTTGTATTTCAGAATACAATTCATTACAAATTTAACTTCAAAGAGAAACTAGACTAAAACAAATAAAATATAGTATACGTTGCTTTAATGCAATCAATCAAACCATGACGTATTTAGACTGTAGAAGACTATACCGGTCAGTATAGGATGGGGTGAGATAAGAATGATATTATTTACTGGTCAAAAAAAAATGATATATGGACGTGTATATAGCTATAAACTGCATTTTGCAATCGGAGCTAGTCTATGATATAGAGCATTTGATTTGCTTCAATTTATAACATATACGATAGTAACAACACTAATACACATATCGTAACACTGACACCAATATGTATAGGAACAAGTTAGCAACACCAATGCGCATAGTATACGCCGACGACAACAGCAAAGTAACTTCCCATAGTAACAACACGTGACTGACTTAATATAAGCATATATAGCAACCAAGACCAATACACAAGCAGTAACAACACCACTATGCATAGTTGCAACACCACTATGCATAGTTGCAACACCAATACACAGTGTCAAAACACGCATACGTATCTTAGTCAAAGTACCAACACACTACAACAACAACATAGTAATATCAACAATACGCGTAAAGTAACAACATCATAACAAGACCGATACGCTCACAGCAACAACACGAAGCATATAGGCTGAAGAACATTGTCAACAAGCGTGCCAAGAAAAGTAATATTTTAAAGACATTTTAGTAATGTTTTACATAGCAAAAGTTATCCATTATATTAAGATTCCCTCCTAAGTTCTATCGTCTCCCTTCCTTTATTTCTTCTTCTTCTTTTTTGGATCCACTTATGGGGGGGGGGGCGGTCTGACCCCCGGAACCTCCTCTCCCGTGGCTACGCGCCTGGCTGAGATCGAAGGCCTAACCAAATCGCAAATGGCCAAGAGGGGGCATCGTGAGGGAGCTTTTACAGCATTCTTCGGTATGGGGTGTGAGAGCTATTAATAAGTCATGAATTAAGATTCACTCTTATGACGTAGCTTTAATACCAAAATCCGAAGGACTGGCATAAATTTCTCTCATGCGCATTATATGTACAACATGTAAATTTGCAAAAATCAGCAATGATACATCTGACAGCTTTATTTGAAAATGTTTGTACATTGTACCCATAACCCGCCCATACAGCAAATATAGCACTTCACATTATGAAGCTTACATTGTTTACAGATCCCTCTCTTGCGAAACTACAAAAGTCATTTGCTGTCTGATGAAAATGAAACAAAGAAAGAATAGGCGGTGCCGCGACCCCGAAAGTCCTAAATCCGTCACCGGTGTAAACATGCATAGGTAATATAAACCCATATCGAAACTATGTAAGCAACTGTCATCATTTTGTAAGAATGCATAATTTTACCCGTATGATATCTTTGCATTTCTGAAGTATTGAGTATAGGTTGAGATCTAGTAATTAGGTATGTAGGACTACAGGAAAAACTTCAAACAAACATAAAATGTTTCACACTGTAGTTACTTCAGACCAGCCTGTTAAATGATAGAATGCAAAGATTATTATTACATAACATTACATAAACTTTATAATTAATCTATGTTAGAAAATTTGCTTAGCGCCACCTAAATGTTGATATTAATTTACTAAACATATGAAAATGCAATCAAATACAGATAACGTCAAACGACACAACATTTTCTACACGCACATGTGCATTCACCTACAGCACGACTAAAAAAAATCTTCTTTTTGGAGACTTGTAAATTGATTCAAAAGCATCGTGACAGATTTTTGATAAATTGCATCGAAAGCATCGTGACAGTATTTGGAGAAATTTCATCTTTTACCGAGAGGAAATATTTATCTATCTGCAGGTGAGTTTCTCAATCTTGAATGCTCGATCTAATATCAGCTCAGAAATACTAAAATTCTACCAAAGTTGAGAGAAACAAGATTCGAAGCGAGAGATTGAGATGGACGAAGGGGTGGTGTGTTGAGTAGTTCCTGGTACCACTTACTTTCACGGAAGGAAAAACGTGTTTCAGAAATCTCAACTTAAGGGATGCGTGAGTTTGGCTTGAAACATCGAATAAAGTGTGTTGCAAATGATCTATTCTTCAATAATTATGAAACAAATTGTATATGATAATGGTGACCTACACATAGTACAGTTGGCATGCGGTCTGTACTTCTAGTAACTAGAAAGGGGAAAAAGGGGGGGGGGGGGGGCAGAGAGAGACTCTGAGAGAGAAAAAAAAGGAACTTGACAGGAGTAGATGGCGCTATGAAGGAAATATCTCAAATCAGTAATTACTCTCCTACTTCCACTTCTCAGCTCTTGCTATTTCCGGCTAATCCAGTAAACTTGCGGGAAATGATTTTCATAGTTTCCCATACTTATACAATAATGATACTTCTCATACAGATGTTTCCGACAAGTAAAGTATCCCTCTGAGCTTGGAACGTGTAATATTTATTTTATGTGGTCCTGTTAGGTGAGTATAACTATTACGGAACATACTGCTGGTACGGTATGGGCCTATCATTACAAGTGAGTGTTCATATAGCCAGTAGGATAGGCGTTTTAATGTAGGATAGGCCTAACAGTTATCCCTAATAATATAGGCCTAGGTAAAACCACTGTCAGTGCTACCCTAAGATAGCCTAGGACTACGTTCAAACTCAAAGGAGTTATTTACACGAAAAATGTGGATATTAGCCTCAGTGCTAGGCTATAGCTACATGTAGATGGATCAAGGTCAGTATATGTGTATCATTAAGCTAGGCGTCAGTCATAACTTTTAAGTTCAACCTAGCCCATGTTACTGTGTTACTACTGTTAGGACTGTTAGAGTTCATGTACCAGCTATGTTTGCTTCAGTTCAGGCTTTTGGCTACTGCAACACTAGCACTTTCAGTTTCAATTTGATTTGGTGTCTTGGAAATATTCCTGTGATTCAGTAAATTTTGATTATGAAATTGTTAGCCTAGGGTCACGGGGTGTGTGCCTTTAATAATTGTCATAGCCTAGACTAGACCTAGTGTTTGGCTTCCGTCCTAAAACTTACTACGTACATGAGGCCTTACTGTTAGTTACCACATAGTCAGTGAGCATCATCTTAGACGACGCTGAAAGTAGAGTCATGACTTTTGTTAGGGTGGGACAGCACTTCACAGTAAAGATCCACTAGCATGTTAGTACAATGACAACAAAATTCCAGAAATAAAATAATGTTTCCCATTCACAAAGTGCTGCTACCCTATTTCTCATGGAGTGACTTTATTGTAGCCTACTTAAATGCCAATTGATTTTACTTTCTTTGTATTGTTCTTTTTGTTAGCTTATATATTGCCACTGATATCCATTGCTACTCATAAAATTCCATGCAGAGACCTTACCAAATTCCATGTTCCTGGTTTTTTTAATTGGTCTGTAGCTATATGTTCTTTACAAACAAGCCTTCAACAAACGGTTTGAACCCTTCTTGAATGTTATTGACCAGTACAAGTTACTCCTTGATCCTGTGGGCTCTGGGGATTGTTTCCAATGCAATGCAAACTCAATGGCCTGATGTAGTGTTGTTTGGACTTGTTTGGAGAAGTTGCAGTTGTTGAAGTATAAAACTACTTCTGTCTTGGCAAAAAAGGTTAAACCATTTAATTGAAGAGAAAAAGGCCAGGACAAATGTAAGGGCAATGTTTTATTGATTTTCTGCTTGACTTGCACTTACATTTAGACTCGGTGTGATAACTAAACTGATACTTCTAGTGTTTACACCAGGTACAAATTTCGGACCTGGGTACCCGGCATGCATCACCTGTTGGTTACCCGGGTACCTGATACGTAGAAGCTGCGCCGTAATAACATTTGAACCCTGCCTGCTGTAACTGCCTGAGTACTACAGTGTTACATTATGTTAGGCTGCGAAGATATACAGGCTGTATCCCTCGCACACAAATTCACAATCCAACAACTAGTCTTTTGATAAAGCATTTTCAACTAAAATATGTTTGGGAATTACATATCAGAAAAGATTTTGTGTCACAAAGCTTAAAAATACTTCTCTACACTGTCGTAAAATATGCCCGCTAATAATTAGCCTAATGTTAGACGAGTGACATGCATCCTACAGTAAGTGATACTAGCCCCCAGTTTATGGTAACTACCTTCATTATCGGTTACTCATCTTCATAGATCTGTTTCTTTTAGCAGATTTAAAAACTAATGTGGAAATAAAATTCACTTTTCATCTTCATGTTATCCACAAATCACACCTTAGCCATGTCCATGGCAATAATATTTACTTTTCGGCTATTCAGCAAACAGCGCACATGTAAGTTAAGACTGAGGTGTCTTTAGGCAAGGATTTATCACTCATTCGATGTTACTTGCCCTGTGTACTTGACCTAATTCGCTAATAACCCATATCGATGCAAGTACAAAAATAGAGTTTGCGCAGTACACCGTTCAACTTTGCCAAATTGTATACTGTAGGTCACATACACTACGCACGTTGCCACTACCTTTCATAGGAAAACACCGTGTACGTAACACTACGCTACAGAAACTTTGGGTCACTACAAGTTGACAAAAATATAACAGTGTTCTTTCTTTTGTATGGGAAATAATAGGTACAAGTTTGGCAATCGCCGGGTGTATATAAATTGGAAGTAAGCTCAAATCTTCTAACACATTGTATTTTACAATTGAAAACAAGGCTTAGCTAATATCATCTCACTCAATTATTCCTGCCTAACTGACAGACAACACCCTAGTCTAGTACAAAATAACATTAGGCTAAGGCTTTACGTGTGTACTGGAGAAATTCACACAGTAAACAACCATCGAAAATTTGACTATGAGATTTTCAAAGACATTCCACAGCTTGGAGAATAGGTACATGTGTGACGTTGGGAGTTTGCAATCAATGTCTACTCATAACTTGTTCCATTCAGAATTTAGACAGCCACAAAGTAGGCCTACGATAGGCCTAAGGTTTGCACATGATTTCCTACGGCAATTTATTTTTTTTGCTGACTTTTACGGAACCGGGTAATAATCCTGTCGGATGGGCACAAGGTAACCTTTACTAGAAATGGTCAATCCTGATTGGATATTTATCTGATTACAACTTCAACCAGGAGAGAGTTTTCTGTTTCTATTGCAAGGGGAGGTGATTTACTAATATCCCTTATGCCTTAAAGTGCCCTTCAGTATTTCCTACTTTTAGCTTGTGTCACAGATCACCGTATTGTGCAAACAAACATGTTTACCATTAATTTCTAATTCCCACCTGGGTATGACGTATTTGAGTGTGACCTCGAATGAAACTGCAAAATTTGTAAAATGACTCTTTTCACAAGTTGACCTTAGTGATTGAAGATTTCCATAAATGTGGAAACACTCATTACAAATATTTTCAAATGTTCATCAAAGTGTGTCAGTACTGCCTGTTATGTACAGTAAATGTCAGGAGACCCAATTTTTTTCCGCCTTTGTCACCATTTACATTGTTTACTCTAAGTACTGCAAACATCTTGATCACCTCCATTGCATAGGACAATTCAGAATATTAGTTAGGAACCATCATGAAGTTGAAAACACTTTCAGAATTGTTTAAGAATTTTTTAAGTTTTGGGAATGTAATATTTGTATACAGGTGACCTTTAAAAGGGATAATTTGTGAATTACGTTGAAGTTTAAAATGAATTTCTGCTCAAGACATTTTATTTGAAATCCCTGTATGATACTCAACTTTTGTTTCTGTCGATGATGTCAAATCAAAATATTTAATTGATTAATTAATGTCTGTCTGTGACGAGTTTACCCTGCTGCACCAGGCACTCCCAATAAGGAAGTATCGGAAAAGTATATACAGCATTACTCTCAATGACTGAAAGAAGCTTTAGTTATCGTACATGTCAGCTAGAGTAGGTAAGACCTATCTGAAATAAAGTTCATTTCAAGGTTGTAGGAAGCTATTTGATATATGATATATCCATACTGTACAACATGTTCTCTGTTTGAAGTTTTATTGTGCATTCATTGGATCAGTTTTCATTTGCTTGAATGTAGACCGAGAGAAGATGCTCCCTGAGGAATAATTTATCCGTTATCGCATGGCAAACAAATTAGGCAGCTTGCTATACAAGTGCTGAGCAAAGGTAGATATATATATCTATATATATAGTATATATGCCAAAGCAACCATCTACTGTAAGAGACGAAATTCAAAGTCTCAAAAACTGTTTTGTCACACAAATTTTGTTTGTGTACTAATTTATTCCCTGAAATTTTCTTTATATTTTGTGCAGGTGAATGTCTCTGTTCGTATGATTGAGAGCGGAAAGGTCCCCCCTTTGAAAAGCGACTGAGAGTTCTTTTAAAATGAGTCTTAGCCAATCGTTACCGGAGATAAGTCTTCAGAGAACTCTGTGAATTTTAACCAACATTTATGGTTGTCGAGAACTCGGAGGGAGAAGCCATGGATTTTTTCCAGGGTATCAAGAAAGTACGAGCCCGGTTTAACTTTCCCGGCACCGGTGAGGACGAACTTGCTTTTTCGAAAGGCGACATCATCACCGTCACGCAGATAGTGGACGGAGGATGGTGGGAAGGAATGATGGGAGAGTCATTTGGATGGTTTCCCTCGAATTATGTCAAGGATACGTCTGGTGAGTAACAAATTTTTATTTTTTGAGAGAAGGACCGTATTTTTTATTTGTTTCCTCCGTTACCTACAGTCTCCTTACAATATCTGCTCTCTCACTCTCTACCTTCACCTAGAGTGGACCGGTAACCGTCTTAGCACTATACACCCCTCAGCGATAAGTCCTTTCTGGTCAATGACCCCTCCCCTGTCTCCTACTACCACCTAAAGTGTAGCGAAGTGTGTTTATCTGGGGACTTTGTTATCCTTTCAAATCTGTGTAAGGTATTCCTTTCTAAGCAGCTTGGATGTCCTTTTAGGTTAAATTTTGTTGTACAGGCAAGGCATAGACAGGATGTACAGTATATAATGATGGTGTGACTGAGTAAGTTCATTGTGGTAACTAGTTGGGTCATCTGATAAGATCATGTTACTTCATGTTATATTACACAACAAGATTACATCTAATCATGTACCTGATATACTAGATTGTACAACATTGGACAGTCAGTCCTCTTGTGCATTATCTCGATGTCCTTAATTTACCGCAAAAGTTCTCCGCAAGTGTATCCTGAGACATTTGTAGTAAAAGCAATGAAATCCAGATTTAGCGTAGTACTCGTTGATCCTTCAAAGGCCAGTCACATTCACCTGACTGATGTTTTTCTGTACCCTTCGAGGACAGTATCGTAGATCTACGTTGAGATAAACAACACAGCGTGGTTACAGGCTTACAGCTTCCTTCCCCGAACAGTACTGGCCTGGGTATTCTGTCAACCGGTGTACTGTAGTACAGTAAGTACATACTGTACTGTGTACTGCAGTCAACAAGTGAAAGTTTCACATCTCAATAAACATGTGGTTTGAGGATGTGTACTATTTCAACTTTCAAGGAATACTTTCGTTGAGCCCAGAAATCTGTCCAATTGTTTTCCGGCACCATACCTTTCAAAAGTGACACTTCAATTGCTCAATAGATGCAACAAACAGGATGCTTGTTCCTGTAACAACCTTCTGTTACAGTAGTTTCTACTGTAGTGTAAAAACTTGCTAGAAGCATTGTAACACTTCATTTCTTCTTTTGTCTTGTTTTAGTCTTGCTTTAATAGTCTCTTGTATTAGATGTCATCTAAAACAGTCTTTTTGTAGATGACATATAAAACAAGACTGTTTTAGATGACATCTAGAAAAAGACTGTTTAAGATGACGTCTACAATACGACTGTTTTAGATGACATCTACAATGAGACTGTTTTAGATGACATCTACAATACGACTGTTTTAGATGACATCTACAATGAGACTGTTTTAGATAACATCTACAATAAGACTGTTTTAGATGACATCTACAATAAGACTGTTTTAGATTACATCTAAAACAAGACTGTTTTAGATGACATCTACAATAAGACTGTTTTAGATGACATCTACAATAAGACTGTTTTAGATGACATTTAAAACAAGACTGTTTTAGATGACATCTACAATAAGACTGTTTTATATGACATTTAAAACAATTTAAAACAAGACTGTTCTAGATGACATCTACAACGAGACTGTTTTAGATGACATGTATAATAAGACTGTTTTAGATGACATCTAAAACGAGACTGTTCTAGATGACATCTACAAGCCTAGCTGAAGCAGATTTTGTATACTGTGACAAAGTCTGGGCAGACTAGGAGTAGTTACACTGTTTTATACTTGTTGACTTTTGTATTTAGCTTTAAAGTGACTTCATTCACTTCCTCACTTACCTGTCTCCTCACATAATGCACTCTAAAATCTCTTGCTCTAGCTATCTAGAGTGAACTGGTAGCATTTTTGACACTATACACCATTTGCTTCCTGTCATTATCTGTTATTACTACTCAATGACCCCTCTCCTCATTCTACCTTGTGGAAATATTTGTTTACCTTAGTGGACTGTGTAATCTGTTGGAATCTATGTTACTAATGGTTCCCATCTAGACCACTTTTGGTGTTCTCCTGATTGTATATATGTGTATGTATATGAACTAGTATTGTTCGATACAGGTGACAAAAGCCTACAGTGGAATTACGACCTTCCTTACCAGTTTCGAACCTCTGGACATACAATCAGCGTCCATAGCCTAGTGGTTGGGGTATCCGCCTACAAAGCGGGAGGCCCGGGTTCGATTCCCGGTGTGGTCTGGAAGTTTTTTCACTGTTCTTGATTTTCCAACTCATTACGATTTCAGTTATATCATTTGCTTTTGTCGTTTACCTCCATTTCATTAACATGAAGTCTGTTCAAAGTATCTCTTTTGAGATCCGGCTTTAGGAATCACAAATGATTTCGAGTTGGTTAGCATCATGTTTGATCTCTAGAGTATGGTAAAAGTAAGTCACCTGTATCGAACCATACAAGTTCTGTTTTGTTGACATATTTTGCTTTACTCTAGAGATCAAACATGATGCTAACCAACTCAAAATCATTTGTGATTCCTAAAGCCGGATCTCGAAAGAGATCTCGAAAATTAGATAATGTCTGTGCTTGTGGTTGGATTAGTAACCTCTTTTGTTTCAATTTGAGATTTTTGCAGGCATTTGGTACTTTTGTGTTGAGTACGGTGCAATCTTATGGAACCATACTGGTATTATTAACTACATGGTTCATTGTTGTATTTTTGTTTCCTTAGTCAATTCATAACCAATCTACAAATGATACAAAGGAAACAATACTACACCTTCTCACATAGACACACACAAACACACGCTCACACACAGACTGTGTGGTGTACATTCAGACTGAAGAAGACCCCATTGTTTTTGCCATTGTTCATATCCACATACCCTAACTGTAACAATACCCCAGAAGTTCCAGAACAGTAGAATTCTTCTGAGGACATGTCGATTCTTTTGAGGACTTGGAATTCCTTTGTTCAAGTCCACATACACACACACACACACACACACACACACACACACACAAAGCCATTTGTACGATTAATCACTAAAAAGTTACCACCCAACTTGAAATACATGGTTACTAGTTAGTATCCTTCTTGTGCATGTTAAATATGAACATTTTGTAAATTTGTACACTGCACAGGGATGTTGTTTTGGGAAAGCTTGATTTCTTTTCAACTTGCAACAACAACCCTTTCTCTATTATGATATGATCACAGTAACTTCTAATTATAGTTAAGCCAATATGGAATTTGAGCCTTCAAGGAAGTAAAAACTAAACTAAAAACATATTAACCTACTGGCACTTGTGTGGATACGC
>JAIPMN010041231.1:2066-13279 GCA_020650975.1 Apostichopus californicus
ATCGTGGACGATATCATATCGCCTATTGTTGACGGCAGTTTTTAATGTCGATTTGTTGGGGGGTGGGGAGGGGGGTTCCTTAATGCTCCGGAGGCCCCGGCCTAATATCGGCACTGCTTAAAAAGTGGAAAGGTATATATACTAATTATCTAAAGTTGAAATAAAAACAATCACCTCTCAATAGATCCCACACACATGTACCAATTAATGCTAATAAGATTGTTTATCTTTCATTTGACCAGTAAATTAGTATAAACTCATCTTGGTGTTGGCCATATAGCACCTAACTCTACCAGCCGACACCGACGGAAGCCTATCTCTCATAATAAAGCCTATCTAAACATATACTCTATCTATAACCGACGATTTACTAATGCAAAAAAAAAAGATAAAAGAACTTACCTCTTTTGTTTTTTTCCGTGACCTGGAAAATTTCGTAACTTGCTTGTGTCAATAATACAGAACAACAGCTTTTCTCCTCACGTAATATATATAGCTCAAAGTAAAATAATCTGTTTCCTTTAATTCACCATCCTCTCAGTGTCATGATAAGCATTCGTTTGTATATAATTCAAGCTCTGACTTTATCAACGATCTAAATTAAACTGTGGATGAAGAAGGATACGTGTGTAGGAACGTCTGCTTAATAAGTCTGCTTAATATCTATGGATAACTCTATCTCTCTCGCTCTGTCGCTCTCTCCACTTTCCTCCTCTTCAATATCTCCCTGTCGATTCTTCTACTCTATACAGCTGAACCGTCCGTTATATGTTGTATCGATCTCATAATTTCATTACAAAGTACGAGTGGCCGTGTAACACTGTGCAACATTTAACGCTGAAGAAGTCAGTGTGTGTACATATATATACACAGATATATATATACAGGCGGCTTTGTAAAGGCAAAGCGAATTGATGTTACGAGGTCATCTATAACAATAACAAAGCGAACGTTTATGTTTAATTTTAATAGTGGCAATAGCGATGTATATTATATATCAGAAGTATAATCCTGTATAGTAAATGGCTTATGTCATTAGTCTCATCTTCTGAAGATATCTCCCCATAAATTAATTGAGAGCGTTAACCCTGTGAATGAATTTATTACACTGGAGTATATGGAAACTGTCCGGCCAAAAAAGTTATATTGGCGCCGGTGTAAACATTCCAATGGCACATGATAAGGGGTGCGGTAAAGGCGTCATTTAAATATAAAATGTTATAGTTGACACATTTAACGTAACACGTGAAATGTTAGCATTAAATTGTTATATACCGTACGTCATTAGCTCATCTGGGAAATTCTTGATATACACCAGCCCTTCGAAATGAAGCTATTTCGAAACTTTAAATCTCCAGTCAACCATGCTTAAATATATGTGTGTACCTCTTAAGTACTAAAGCCATTTATATTACGTTCATTTAATATGAGACTTATGTAAAAAACAGTGTTACACACACTACATGTAGTAACGTATAATGGTGACGGTGGGGTTTGCCGTGGAGGGGTGGGGATGGGGGTCGTTTCCCTCTTTCATCACCAATGGTACAGTTTTCTCATGAATTTCATTTTTTTTTGTCCCTTTGCCAAAAGAGATACTTAGCCCCGCCCCTCATTTGCAACCATTATAAAATATCTTGGCATTTGACATTATTTGACCGATTTCGTAAAAAGAATATATGACATTCATGCGGGCATCAGCTAAAGTACAGTATACAGTTTAATTAATGTAAATATTGGCAAATCTCATGGGTATCATTTTGTCTATTTTTTATATTGCATGGCGTGGGTTATACTGATAATGTATAAGGGAAGAACGACAAGAACATGTTTGAAAAAGATCTATTTACGGTATGAAAATATTTATGTGGGTTGTAGTAAAGATCAGTGAAAATATTAATAAACCAATGTTACAGAAAACTTGGTAAATCCGTGAACGTCAATTATACGCGAGCAAGACTGTAGGAACAGGTGTACCCCAGTCCATATACGAGAACTCATTTAACAGTCATATAATGAAAATAAACCAGAGGCGAAAAAGCAATATGCTGTTCAGGTGCTTTATTCCTTATTCAATGGAAGTGCGTTGTGTATCACTCTTGTGAGTATAGGCTCAGGGGTATTACCATTGATGATGGTGGTAGGGGCGGGACAGTTGACGGACGGACGGGGGTGGGAGGCATTTCCATTTCAAGTTTAGCCAACACAACATGTTATGTAGACATTGAAAATCCACGTGTCAACTTATGAAATATTCCTAACACACAAGGCTAGGAAAATTAATGAAACTGTTATAAGTAAACGATTTCTTTATAAGAGCATTTACTATGCAACGTACCATCATGAAAAGATCACTTCGTAAGTAAACACGAAGTAATACGTTCGTTTTTACAATATTTCTGCACCCCTCCTCCTCCCCAAACAAACTATTTCCCCTCAACCCCCTCCGCTCATTCTACTTTCATGAACGACTTGTGGTGACGTTAATTTATTGTCCGAAAGATGAATATCTATTACCACACAATTTAAAAAACCCTTGACGAATTTTAAAACAAATTTGATCTTTTTAACAGAGCTTATTTTCATTTATTTAAGGAACAAACAACGGCCTTCTTTGGCATGTTCAACCCTGACTGTTTACCTAATATAACAGTTAGGCCTACCTTGGCACAAAAACTAAAAATTGATTTGATTCTTTTACCAAGACAATATTGTGCTCCTAAAAGCATTTAAATTGGATCGTATTCCAATGCACACACCCTGTGAAATACTTTGTAAAATGCAGTCACTATACGATCAATATATTGCTTGAAGAGAAGGCACACACGAACTGCCAATACAGACACACTATAGTAGCGGTTCCGCGAAATAAGAACTGTTAGCAATCTGTGTTATCTATCAGTTTTATGTTGTGACTCTTTCGACAAAACCGGTACAAATACAGAACAATAAGGCGAGATGTGTAAATTTACGTGTCATAGCCGGAGGGGGAGGGGATGAGGGGAGGGGAGCACTTCCCGGAAAATAAAAATAATCAGAGAATAGTGTGCCTTTTTGGTTAAAATATCTCCAGCTCTTAAATGTTTACAAATCAAATCAGTACCTAGACACGACGATAGTTTAGGAGATTCAGTTTTGACAGTTAAGGGTTATCCGGTTATGTCTTTACTGGTGCACCGGCTAAAGTGTTTTTCGAAAACCTGAAATTTGCTTACCCTCCCCCCCCCCACCCCCACAACATACACACCTCCCTCCCTGCCTCTTTGGATTATTTTTTTTCTGCGGACGTCCATATTTCACACTAAGACTGAATGACAGCAGCAACATTTCATGGCCATACTGTAATAGTCTATTATTCTGATATATTTACACAGTTTACAAGATTTTTAGTGAAAATGTTACGTCATGCTATATATACGCTCATGTAAACATATCCTATCTGTGTCCCTAGTTTCCCTTTATGGACTACTTTTAAGTATAGGTTACAAAAATTATGTCACTAAAATTTCATGTAGACAATTAGGACAGTTGCAGATTTCAACAGAAAGTGCATTGTTACGTTTGAAATTTGAAGATAAACAATACTTTCATGATCGTAAAGGTTTATACGTCACAGTACGTGCGTAGCAAGGAGCAACAAAGCTCAGGTGCAGTAATAGAGACATGGTCTCTCAAAGGACAGTCCACGTCAAATATTGTCCACCCAAACCCAACAACGATTTGGGCCTGAGTGAGAAATGTTTGATATTCAGTACTTTTATACGCCAGGATATATGGCAATCTCAGACACTAACATAGTACGTGGGATCCGTTACTTGCTATAACTGCACGTTTGATATAAATACTAGCCGCTTTAACAGCGGATGAGTGGTTGTCTTTCGGTCGTGTCACCGACCCCCCACCCTCCGCCTCGGGACCGGGCCCCGGGCGACCGCACCGACGGCACCCGCTTAATTACGCTACTGCGTCACAGTGAAGTAAGTTCGTGAAATAAGATTGACGAGACAAATCACGGATCCCTATATGTATACGTACATATTGCATGAACCTCTCATCTGGTAAGAATATATATTTCTTTAAAATTGAAAATTCTTCATACCTCAATTATCCTTAATGATCTGCCGTGACGAGAAATACCCAGAGGAAATGACATTTAAATCAAACTCTCAGCGGTTTCTTTTAAAGGTGTCTTCTCCCTGGAGTTTTAGACTCAAGTTATAAATGAAGAACTGCAAACATTTGCAATAAGATGTGAAAAGTGCACTCACAGGAAAGAGAGAGTTGTGCCAGTCATTTCCGAGTTCTATCAGATCACAATCTCTGGTGAAAGTAAAAAAAAATATGGACTTAATTCCTACATTCATTACTATTCGACAGGCATAACTAAGAGGCACGCTCGTATACCCAATCAAATAATAGCTTGGATTATGTTAGCACCCGGGGAAAAACACTTTTTTTTCTTCTACAGTTAGCACAAGAAAGGTAATAATGTTGTTGACGTAAAGACATACACCTGTTCGTATATGTGTACTGTCATGATGAACACTTTTTAATAATAACATTTATATAAGCACATTGTTGGGAACATTTTGTTGAAAGCACGTTGTTGTCAGGAATATATGGTAAGTACATATTAAGTAGCACGTAATTTTATATGGGTATATGTATATAATTACTTAGCACATTGCCAAGCGTGTGTTATAAAGAACACATTGCTATATGCGGGCACATTGTAAAATGAGCGCATTGTTATTGGTGCATTAAGTGTAATGTGAGTACATTGTCCGGATTACATTAACATTGCGAACATGGTGATATGAACACATTGTTATGGGAAATGTCATGTACGCGTATTGTTATAAGGTATGACCACATTTTTATACTGCGCACACATGGTGATATGAGCACATTGATATGTGACATGTCAAATACGCGTATTTCTATATGGTGTGACCACATTGTTACTATGTATTGCGCACACATTGTGATATTAGCACATTGATATGGGACATGTCATATACGCGTATTTCTATATGGTATGACAACATTGTTATACTGCGCACACATTGTGATATGAGCACATTGATATGTGACATGTCAAATACGCGTATTTCTATATGGTGTGACCACATTGTTACTATGTATTGCGCACACATTGTGATATTAGCACATTGATATGGGACATGTCATATACGCGTATTTCTATATGGTATGACAACATTGTTATACTGCGCACACATTGTGATATGAGCACTTTGATATGTGACATGTCATAAACGCGTATTTCTATATGGTATGACCACATTATTATACTGCGCATACATTGTGATATGAGCATATTGTTATGGGACATGTCATATACGCGTATTTCTATATGGTATGACCACATAATTATACTGCGCATAAATTGTGATATGAGCACATTTTATGGGACATGTCATGTACGCGTATTTCTATATGGTATGACAACATTGTTATACTGCGCACACATTGTGATATGAGCACATTGTTATAGGACATGTCATATACGCGTATTTCTATATGGTATGACAACATTGTTATACTGCACACACATTGTGATATGAGCACATTGCTATGGGACATGTCATATACGCGTATTTCTATATGATATGACCACATAATTATACTGCGCATAAATTGTGATATGAGCATATTTTATGGGACATGTCATGTACGCGTATTTCTATATGGTATGACAACATTGTTATACTGCGCACACATTGTGATATGAGCACATTGTTATGGGACATGTCATGTACGCGTATTGTTATATGGTATGACCACATTGTTATACTGCACACACATTGTGATATGAGCACATTGTTATGGGACATGTCATATACGCGTATTTCTATATGGTATGACCACATAATTATACTGCGCATAAATTGTGATATGAACACATTGTTATGTGACATGTCATGAACGCGTATTTCTATATGGTATGACAACATTGTTATACTGCGCATACATTGTGATATGAGCACATTGTTATGGGACATGTCATGTACGCGTATTGTTATATGGTATGACCACATTATTATACTGCGCATGCATTGTGATATGAGCACATTGTTATGTGACATGTCATGAACGCGTATTTCTATATGGACAACATTTTTATACTGCGCACACATTGTGATATGAGCACAAGTAGCCAATTGTTATGGGTATATACATTCTAAGCATATTGATTTGAGGGTATTTGTTTAGAACTAATTGTTATATGAATAAACTGTCATGGGTGCATTTTTGTATGAACACATTGCAGTTACCAAGGTAACATTATCACATCGAAATATGAAAATTGTCATAAGAAAATTTTTATGTGTGAAATCATTGGCCTGTAGACATAATGTTATATGATAACATTGCTAATTTGTATATCGTGATATGGGCACATAATTATGGGTATGCATTCTCAACACATTGCTATGGACATATTCTCATGTGCACTTAATTGCAATGACCACATGATTTTAAGTACATTGTCATGAGCTCATTGTAACATGAGCACATAATTGTCATGAGTACATAGATGTATATGAACATATATAATGGGGCACATTGTTACGAGAAGATTGTCGGAAGTCAATTGTTATATATGAACACATTGCCGTATATAGGGGCATTTTTACGGTATATAAAGACCACACTAATATTAGTGAATAAATTGTGACATGAGCATATATATTGAAGCACAATGTTATCGGTACACCGTACGTACCTATGAACATATTATTATGAACACAATGCGGTGATCACATTTTCTCTGAATATCTTAACATTGCCAGGAAAACATTGTAATATGCACATATTGTCACGAATACATTGCTATTAGCACATCGTCGTTAGCACATGCATTTGTGTTATACATAGCACATTATAATGAGCACATTGTATAACGGACACGTTATCTATTTAATGAACTTCGACGCATGGATGCGACCTAATTAGTCCTTTCTATTCAAGGCAATTAACTTGACATCGATAAATCAGTTTGTATTTAAATCAAGACATCATCTTGGAAGGATATCTAAATGGTATATAGAACAATGTGTATGAACTCGATTTAAATTTATTATATATATATATATATACCGTCGTTGCTACACTCGATAACATGGTAATAAACTGTCCACGCGCGATGACGTGTTTTACGTCACTCTTGGCATTGTAATCAATGGTTGGCTCCAGTTTCTTTTTTATCTGTTAAAGAGATACAACTCTATTACCTTGATCCTAAATGTTGTTTATGAATGCATTTTGTACGTATGTGCACAGGAGTCAGTTCATACATTTGTTAATATTTAAAGGAAAATAGAAGTGGAAAATAGAGAGAGAGTTGTCGTCTGCGTTTTATATGCATATTATTGTTTCAACACAATGTCGATCATGCATGGCAACGTATGCACCGTGAAAAAGAAAATTTACCACGCTTCGCACGCGTGCATTTTTTTACTTTTTACGAATGTTTTCTTCTCTATACCACTGTTTCTGTAGTCAATTATACCAATACTTGCACAAACAACCCCCCCCCCCCTCGTTTTTTCGCTATTATGTAGTATGATAAAATGTATACTAAAAAAAATCAACTTCCTACGATTGATACAACAGATATATTTACCTGAAAAACCGAACAGTCTGACAAGAAAACCACCAAAAAGTCGATAAATACTTGAAAAAAATAAGACAAACAAAATAAAATACCTACCACCGGGTGTTTACAATATTAGTGTCAAGTTCACTCCGTTAATTAGACAATAATACACACTGTAAATAATTGTTGTCCAAAACAAGTGGAAAAGAATTCGATAATATTTGTAGATAGTCAAAACGGTGATATTTGATTGACAGAGAAATTATTGAAGATGTTACTTTAATAATCATATGAGAAACGAAATGACTTAAATCGATTCATAACAATTTCATTTTAAATCTGTTATTTGTTATTTTGTTATTGTGGAGTTTAAATATTCGTCAGGAATAAAGCTATCGTAAATTAAGCTCCCATCTGGCTAAATAAAGACCGCAAACATCAGAACAGCCTATACATTGATATTACACACTGCCACCGATTTATATCTATACAGTGGCACGTAACTTTTTTTTCAGACAATTAACTTCGACGTTTGTAATTGCTCACTTCTACCACAGAGCACGAGGTCGATACGGAGTTCCTTTTAGAGTAGACGTGTAATATGAGTATATCGTCATGAGTATATGCTTGTAGAAGTACAATTCCTTGTGGTGTGAGCACGTGTACGCGTATTATAGACTCTTAGCGCGGAGCACGAGTACTGTCATCTTGTACATGTATATAATAACAGATCCCAAAAATGCCCCGAATATCAGTGCAAGTACAAAGCATGAGTGCGAGTACAAACCATGAGTACGAGTACAAACCATGAGTGTGAGTACAAACCATGAATACCAGTACAAACCATAAGTGTAAGTACCAACCATGAGTGCGAGTACAGACCATGAATGCCAGTACAAACCATGTGTGCGAGTACAAACCATGAATACGAGTACAAACCATGAGTGTGAGTACAAAGCATGAGTGATAGTAAAAACCATGAATGCCAATACAAACCCTAAGTGTAAGTACCAACCATGAGTGCGAGTACAAACCATGAAAGCGAGTACAAGGGTGTGAGTACAAACCATGAGTACGAGTACAAACTCTGAATACGAGTACAGACTGTAAGTGCAAGTACAAACCATGAGCGTGAGTCCAAACCATGAAACCATGAGTGCGAGTAAAAACCATGAATACGAGTACAAACCATGAGTGCGAGTACAAGCCATGAGTGCGAGTAAAAACCATGAATACGAGTACAAACCATGAGTGCGAGTACAAGCCATGAGTACGAGTACAAACTCTGAATACGAGTACAGACCGTAAGTGCGAGTACAAACCATGAGCGTGAGTCCAAACCATGAAACCATGAGTGCGAGTAAAAACCATGAATACGAGTACAAACCATGAGTGCGAGTACAAGCCATGAGTACGAGTTCAAACTCTGAATACGAGTACAGACCGTAAGTGCGAGTACAAACCATGAGCGTGAGTCCAAACCATGAAACCATGTGTACGAGTACAAACCATGAGTGCGAGTACAAGCCATTGGTACGAGTACAAACCATGACTACGAGTACAAGTGTGTGAGTACAAACCATGAGTACGAGTAAAAACCGTGGGTGCGAGTACAGGCCATAAGTGCGAGTACAGGTTAACTATGCTAGAATACGCGTATAAGTTGGCGTCACTGTAAGGACGATATGGTGTATTTTATCACACAGAGGTCTATATAGGCACCCTTTCCCATAAAAAGACATATAAGCTCTCTTGCCTATAGTATATGCACTTATGAGGGACCAGTTAACTAACTCGTATGGCACATCTCATATTTCACGTAAAGAATGAACGGCGCCATGTAACTTGATAAAATGATTCGTGACGTCACTACCGCCAAAATTCATAACGATCGGTTCAGCATAACCACGAGGATACATCTTGGTATGTGGAAGGTGGAGACCCTATATACCAATGGTGGTACGAGTTCATATATATACTTGCGCATTTTCGAAGCGGAGATGATCTTCAAGAAGTGACGTCACGAATAAATTTTGTGACCGAAGGGATTACAACAATCATTTACGGTGGATTGTAAGTTTATCGCATTAACCTTTATTTGGAACGACAAACATTGATAAAATTACCGTTATTTGGAAATGGTGGGGTGGAACTGAGTCCCGCCACCATATCCCTCCCTCCCTTCGACACCGCTACACATCTGTTTTTAAGAAAACCCTCCCAGGTTAGAAGTGCGCGTCACACTATTCAATATCCATAATTTACCATTTACTGTTGCCAACGATTCTGATGCAACCGACAGTGGATTTGTGCAAGAACGTGCCGTAGATTTCCATGTATCCGCTTATACAATAATTCATTTCTTTTGTAATCATTGTCACAAAAATCAGTGTCACAAAATGTGAACTTAATCTGAATGTATCACGGCCTTGACTATTACTGCGTTAAGATTGTCACGGGATTCGGAAACAAAGCATCACGGAAGATAAAAGAAGACTTGTATCTGTCTGTTATTTTCTAAATATTTCCCCCACGTAACCAGGTGATACCGGTTATTTCTATACACCGCTAACAGAATATACGAGGTTACCAGCGCAATATCAGATCTTGGCCAGCTTGGAAGAAGTTATGAACAAAAACACAAAAATCTAATTTACGTCCAACGTCTTCTCTCGACTTTTTTCCCTATTCGCGTTCAATGTATTACTAAAGGCGACATTTCATGATAAGATTACACTCTACGAGACGCCTGTCGGCCAAATGTTTTGTGTACGACTGCAGCTTTTGCCCTCCGTGATAATAAAATGAAAGTGTTAAATTTCCTTCCCTTGTGTAAACCTATAATATATATATAGTAGTGAAATTGCTAGACGGGTTTTATTCGCGCTGCTTTGGCAAGGCTGACAGAAGTTCATTCCTAGGCACTCCTCTCTCTCTCTCGCTGGAATAAGTATTTTCATAATTATATAACTGAGAATATCTACGGAACGACTCGGAATTAAATAGTGTCTTATATAAATAGAGTAGGCGAATTGTAACGGTGATCTTTATGACAATACATAGTTGAGGGGGAGGGAGGGGTGTATAATGGGTGGGCAGGGGACTTAGCGGTGTCACAGTAGCATGTGCGAGTGGTGGAGATGAGGTGATTACTTAAAAACGTCGAGATAGTCACGTGTTCCCTGATGTGCATGTTTGTTCCATATATACAGCTAACATCTCGTGAGCGCCCCGGAATTATTTTCTAAGTTTTTGTTCAAATTGCAGTGGCATCTGATCGAGCGGAGTTCAAATTGCAGTGACACCTTATGGAGCGCGGGTGCACGGGGTGGAGGTGGGATGGGGATGTGGGGGATCTCTCTAGAGATACCAATTTCGAAGAGAAAATAAACGCCTAGTCTGTATTCCTTGATTTTCGTTACTTTGTCTTCATACAATGAATTTTTACATTCTCTCCGCTCACATGTCCTGTCAACTTTAAAAGTTTATTCGGTCAGAATGCCCTTATTTCAATTAAGTAGGTCTCTCCAATACTGAGGTCATTACACTCGTTTTATATATATATGTATATGTATATGTATGTATGTATATA
>JAIPMN010041238.1:0-19470 GCA_020650975.1 Apostichopus californicus
AAATTGCATCTGAGGCCACCTGGAAATGCAAAAAAAATCCAAAAAAAGACCCCTCCCCCAGGCCGGCCATCAGTCTTCAGCCCCCCCCCCCCACTCAACAGTACTTTCCTACGCCACTGCTCACAACTAAAGAAGATAATAGCGTGGGACCAATCATACAATTGAATGACCACACGCGTTCAGGTTAGGATAAAATGCTTTAGTATTGTTACGGTACTACAACTAAACGTCGAAATTCTTTTGAGTATATTACAAATGTAAAGCAATAAAATGAACATAGAACAATATAATAGAAAATCAAATAGAAAATTATTAACCCAAGATATAAATACCGACTGCATATCATATACGTTGAAGAACAACAGCGCCCTTGAAAACATAAACAACATTGTCTATTCTTATGGTTCTTTGTCTTCCTTACAGGATAAAGTGGATCTTGGTGAAATTCTTTTCTCTCTCTGTTACCTCCCAACCGCCTGTCGACTGACACTAACCGTGATTAAAGCCAGGAATCTTAAAGCTATGGACATCACTGGAGCCTCAGGTAAGGCACTGTTTATGATTAACCTTTGACCTTGTCACCAAAATACCAAAGACTTATCAAGGTTTGTTAATTTGATCACACTTGCTTTTTCGAGTATGTTTAAAAAGGATACTCTGGTGCATGGCTAAAGTTGAATACACAACACAATTGCTAAGTATTTTCTGAATCTGTAGCTGGGAACCACATCGTCATAGCATTTTGTATCGCGAAGATATGAATTATTAAATGAAACTTGTACAACATTAAGATAAACCTTCAGTACTAACGTCACCAGCAGGCCTATACCAGTTTACTATCGAGTATAGAGCTTCATATGATATTACGTTTCTGCTCTTCGGAAACCTCTGAATTGAAGACTCTTTATAATGAGTAACGTATACGCAGTTATCACGATTGTCGCAGAGGTACTTCCCAATGTTTAGTCATTGTGATATTCTTTACTGAAACTCTTTACTTTCATTTCTTTTCTGAGATCCCTTGGCAGTTCTGTGGTACACATTGTAGACACAGTCTATATTTAAATTCAATCACAGTCTCAACACTAATGGGAATATATTCAGCCATATAATAATTATAGAGGTAAATATAATAGAAATGTAATGCAAGGGAATAGCGGAACACCATAACACCACTATTGAGGTAACTAAATACTAGTACTTACGATATGGAGGTAACAAGAACGCTACCTTTATACTAGTAATAACAATATAGAGGTAACCGAACGCTACCTACTAGTAATGACGATATAGAGGTAACCAGAACGCTACCTTAATACTAGTAATGACGATATAGAGGTAACCAGAACGCTACCTTAATACTAGTCATTACAATGTAGAGGTAACCAGAACACTATCTCAATACTAGTAATTACAATATAGAGGTAACCAGAGCGCTACCTCAATACTAGTAATTACGATATAGAGGTAACCAGAACGCTACCTTAATACTAGTGATTTCGATATAGTGGTAACCAGAACAATACCTTAATAATAGACATAGAGGTAACCAGAACACTACCTCAATACTAGTTATTACGATATAGAGGTAACCAGAACAATACCTTAATACTAGATAAAGAGGTAACCAGAACACTACCTAAATACAAGAAATTACGATATAGAGGTAACCAGAACACTACCTCAATACTAGTTATTACGATAAAGAGGTAACCAGAACACTACCTCAATACAAGAAATTACGATATACAGGTAACCAGAACACTACCGTAATACTGGTCATTTTAATATATAGTTAACCAGAACAATTTCTTAATACTAGATATAGAGGTAACCAGAACACTACCTCAATACTAGTAATTGCGATATAGAGGTAACCAAAACACTACCTCAATACTAGTAACTATAACATAGAGTTAACCAGAACACTACCTTTACTTCAGGTGCACCTTAACTTAAACTTAGTAAATAGTTGACCTTATTGTTATCCTCGCAGTAGAGGTTTAACTGAGTAATAACATCAACACAAAACTAAAATATCAAAATGTAACTTAACAATAACAATACAGCAGAAGAACTGGAACCCTGTAAAGGTGTGCTTTATACTTTCTCACGAATTGATCAAGATTGAATCACCATTTGGTCCAATTAAAATGTTTCTTGTCGGTTTTTTGGTAATGGTCGAATGGTATTCATAAAGATTACCTTGGTTATGAATATTCATTGAATATAAACTACTGATTAATTACTTGTGAAGTAACTGTCACCTGAAATGTCATTATAAAGTATCATTCTCTGAAATTAAATAAGATATGTTTAATGGCATAATTATAGAAGTCTTATAAAAACAAGCTCTTTGCTAAATACTTTTGTAACAAGCAACTTGTGGATTAAGTATAAACAATATAGATATGAACGTTCGTAACTGGCAACATTAAATTAAATTGATTGAAAGTAAATGAAATTATATCTAGCGGATGAGCTTCTATATATTCAATTGGAAAGGTGTATTTGTACACTGAGTTTCTTATGGGTGTGAGAACACCAATTAAACCTAGTAATGGTTTCATTGTTTCATTGGATTCATTGCAAGAATTTAAAGATTTTAGTTTAAGCATATGTAATACACTTCACAGGAAACTTGACATATGTACACAAACTCTCCAGATGCATGCTTATCAAATTATCATTGAAGTTGATATAAAGGCCTACTTATCAGACGTTCCATCTTCGATTTAAATAAAAACTATCGTAATCCAAAAATAAATAAAGCTAACGTTCATGCGTATTACCTTACACTTCACCTTGTAAATCAATAGAGAGCTGCTTTAAGCAATAATATATACATCAATAGAAAGTACTTCAAGTAATAATATAAACATCAATATAGTGCTTTAAGCAATAATATATACAATAGATATAACACATACAGAGTGATAAGCAACGTATCGGCCTACTCATCTCACCTGAGGCCTGAATAATAATCATAGATACAAAATAAAGAAACCCAACTTTAATATAAGCTTCGTTTTTGTTTGCATTAGTTTATAATTGTCGCTGAAATGACATCTTTTTTGGGGTTATACTGCCACATTCCACCGCGAACAACATAATGTTAAAGATATGTTATTTTCCAACAAGTTTCCAACTAGGCGAACCGTAATGTAATATTCGCAGGAAATCGTTTGACGTCTCCAGGGTATACTTCTCAGCTATTGAATTTGCATTGCAAATCAGATAACAAATGGTAATTTTAATCTTCAAATAATCAAGAGTTCCACTTTCAAGTAGAGGATTGGGAAAGATAAACACACAGCTCGCTTAAAGGTGAATACAAACTGGTTTATTATTGATTTTTTTTGTAAGACTGTGGCAGTTAAGAGAATGGTCTACAACCTTGATAATGGTATTTAACTTTAATTGGTTTCTTTAACGATCATCATAGTCTCATTCATATCGACAAAAGTAGCCAGTGTGTTACGAATTGATGAGGCCGTCACTAAGATCATCTTAAAGTTTCAGTTTGAGTAACCAACAGTGAAACCTTTATGATTGTCAATTGGGTATTAAATCTTCCAACTGCAACGTCTCCCTCCCCCCTCCCCCTCGCACTACAACAAATAAGTGTAATATTTGAAAAAAACCTTCGGAAAACTCAATTTTATGATTAGGTATAAAACTCCTTTATTCTAAGGCTTAATACTCCATTTTTCTGTTGGCACGTACTTTTTTTCAAGGCTCGTAACCTAATCAAGAGTGAATACAATTACCAGTCAGATTTAAATAGAAACCATACATATGACACAAACATTAAAATATTCTAACGTCTGTTCAGGGAAAAAACAGCTGTCTATGCAATATAAAATTGTAACTATGTATCATATATCAATCCTATAGCATTACCAAAGTTTCTTCAGCTTTGACAGAGTTCTCTATTTTGCCTCTTAGAGAAATTTTGCAGATACGTTACCTGAATGACAAATTTCTCTGTTAAGTCCGATCTGCAAGAAAGTCGATTCCTGGTTAATATATTCGTCAACTTCCAAAGTTTCTTAAATCAATCTGATACTTTAAATAACCTTGGCTGACACAGATAACGTAAACAGTCGAGCCTTAATACCACTCTAAATGCCACTGATTTACCTGCTGCGAAAGCACATGAAGTAAAGCTTTCACTAAGAACAGCTCATTTTAGTTAATGCACTGGAAAATGTTACAAAGATACCAAAGGGTGTGTTCCACATATCCGGGATGATGTAATTGGCATTTCTATACGTTTTGGCCGAGAACATTATATTCGAAAGCAAATCCCTTGTATAGAGAAGTGGTAACCTGCAGTAACTGTAAATTAATTACCATAGCGCTACCTTTAATAGCAATAACCACATGCTAAAAGAAAATTTGTGGTATCACCAAACATGTTAGCCACCTTATAAGGATGTTTAAACCTTCCACATATTGTTAAACTACTCACCATATGTGACGTAAAAGCTATAAGCATTTTAAACATAATGTGTCATCTCAGCAAACATGTAAGCCACCTTATGGATATTAAACCTTCCACATACTGCTCACCAAACATGTAAGCCACCTAATGGATGTTCAAACGTTCCACATATTGTGAAACTAATCACCACATGCGACGTAAAAGCTCTAAGCAATTTAAAAATATTGCTTCCGCACAGAATAGTTGCTCATGATTTCTGAATTTTCGCTTGCTGCTGTGTAAAGTGTATGGAATAATACTATTTCGATAGATCGTTCGAACCAATTATTCCTTTGGTTTTAGTGATATTAATGTCTGGTAACTGCTATATTTTTCGGTTACTAATGTACGTCAGACAGTGAGTGTTATTTTGTCACAAGAGATTCGAGTGATTTTCAGTATCAGTGGCATTTTGTTTACTTCAACTGGAAGTACTAAAGAAGCGGAATTCACACGAGGCTCTCAAATACCTTCAGAAATATCGTTGTATTTATGTGCATGTTATCGCCATCTTGTAGAGTCCATGCATACCTCAAGGTAATACTGAAAACGTTAAGTAAACAAGATCAAAGAGTGTTTTGATAATTCGGACCACTAAGGAACCACGATCTTTCAAAACCTGCTACTCACATTGTAAATTAATGCCGAAGGGAATACTGCAGAGTTGGGGCTCAGTTGATGGCTTTGCTTATGTATGGTTGTAAATAACACTATAGATTGTAAAGTAACATAAAAGGGAGCGAACATAGCATGATATAAACTATCATTAATTCTTCACAAATGTCACAATGTATCCCGAGTTCATCTGACTCTGAAGTTATGATCTTAAAGCAGAGAAAACTCTTTCTAAGTTTCGTTTCTGTTAGCTCTCAATTTTATAAACACACTCAAAGTGGCCCTGGCTTTCCACGTTGATAACATGTAGCAATTAAATTCTCACGTTAAGGCAAATACATCGATACGCATATGTCCCTCATTACCAAACACCTCACCATATCAAAAGGTCATTTACACAGTTACTTTCAAAAACTTGGAAGTAAACATTTCGACGTACAGAGTTTGAGGGATAAACGTTAAGGTATGAACTTGACGAAATTAGATCTCCCCGTGTTTTCCCCGGCAGCAAATCAAAACAAGTTCAATTAATGTGATTTTTTTAAACTTTTCTCAAATGAGGACAAAGTATATTTTCTTCTATTTCACAGCTTTTAAGTTCTTTTAAAGCCTTCACGGAAATTTCATTCTGATAAATGTAAATTATCAAAGAGATAAAGTAAAAAAAATATTACTAAAAGGCACGAGATGCATCAAACTTGTCAGAGAATTGAATTGCAAATATACCATTTTGTCGAAATGAACAGTCAAATCAGCCGTGCAAGCAATGTTTACCCTTCATTGATCAACGAAATGAGATTCATTGATTCAGAAAAATGTCTGTCGAGTCTCCATTCACCCCAAGAGGTTCGTCTAGACAAAGTAAAAAATATATTCACGACCATCCAAGAGCAGCAGGGTATTTCAGTGTATTGTCTGTTACAGTTAAGTGACATATATCACCGTACGTGCCTGGAATAAATCTCTGACGTTGGACGATAGGTGTATCGGTAAAACAGCTCCAATTTAATACAATTATATGAACAAGTCTTCGGTCAAGCAAAGGTAGCCTACATGACGCACTGCAGAAGCAGGTTTTAGACGTTAATCTCTATGTAGTTGCTAGTTTGCAATACAAAATACTTACACTTTTGAAAGTAAATTAGGGCTAACTTCAATACTGATAAAACTTACTTTATGACACTTTCAGGCCTTTGCCGCACATAACAACTACAGTCCGTGTATGACACACGAGTCATGTAAATTTAATGCAGTTGCTTTCAATATTCCTAAGTACCCAAACATGTAAGACTATATAGGCCTTTATAGTATGATTCAAGTGTATAATGGCTAAAAACACGCAATACAGTAAGGTTGAATGGATTCATGTGTCTAATTGTTCTTATACGCAGTACAGAAAGGTTGGCTGGATTCACGTGTCTGATTGTTCTTATACGCAGTAAAGCAAGGTTGGCTGGAGAACGTGTCTGATTGTTCTTATACGCAGTACAGTAAGGTTGGCTGGATTCACGTGTCTGATTGTTCTTATACGCTGTACAGTAAGGTTGGCTGGAGAACGTGTCTGATTGTTCTTATACGCTGTACAGAAAGGTTGGCTGGATTCACGTGTCTGATTGTTCTTATACGCAGTACAGTAAGGTTGGCTGGAGAACGTGTCTGATTGTTCTTATACGCTGTACAGTAAGGTTGGCTGGAGAACATGTCTGATTGTTCTTATACGCAGTACAGTAAGGTTGGCTGGATTCACGTGTCTGACTGTTTTTACACGCTGTACAGTAAGGTTGGCTGGATTTATGTGTCTGATTGTTCTTATACGCAGTACAGTAATGTTGGCTGGATTCACGTGTCTGATTGTTCTTATACGCAGTACAGTAATGTTGGCTAGATTCATGAGTCTGATTGTTCTTATACGCTGTACAGTAAGGTTGACTGGATTCACGTGTCTGATTGTTCTTATACGCAGTATAGTTAGGTTGGCTGGATTCACGTGTCTGGTTGTTCTTATACGTACGCAGTACAGTAAGGTTGGCTGGATCACGTGTCTGATTGTTCTTATACGCAGTACAGTTAGGTTGGCTGGATTCACGTGTCTGATTGTTCTTATACGCAGTACAGTTAGGTTGGCTGGATTCACGTGTCTGATTGTTCTTATACGCAGTACAGTAAGGTTGGCTGGATTCACGTGTCTGATTGTTCTTATACGCAGTACAGTAATGTTGGCTGGATTCATGTGTCTGATTGTTCTTATACTCAGTACAGTAATGTTGGCTGGATTCATGTGTCTGATTGTTCTTATACGCAGTACAGTAATGTTGGCTGGATTCACGTGGCTGATTGTTCTTATACTCAGTACAGTAATGTTGGCTGGAGAACGTGTCTCTTTGTTCTTATAAGCAGTTCAGTAAGGTTGGCTGGATTCGCGAGATTAGACAGGGAATTCTTGGCTATTTTTAGTCAATGGCAATATACAAATTATTCCCCAGGAGGATTTCAGGATGTTAGGCACTCAAATCTTTAGAGACGTCGAAACTTGATTATATAAAAGTATAAACTGACAATATTTCATATAAAATTGGATAAGAGATAAACTAGCGCATATTTTAGTGAGCCTAATTTTCGTAAAAATGTAAAGATACGTGCAATCGTTTTGGGCGACAAAGAAAACAAAACTGTGTGTTTAATTGATCGAATTCTAACTGGACAACAAAGGTTTGACGACACCGCGTGTTCTTAAAGTTAATTCACACGTAATTTACGTCACAATTTCTGAGACAAAGTGAACAAGTATTTGCTGAATTAAATGTAGAATATTGTTAAAAATGGAAAAATTATTTCAGTCCGGTGTTTTAGTTTTAACGTTTGATGGAATGAAAACGTTCAGAGCAATTTCAAACCATTTTCTATAATAGTTTATATATGGCCATAGTTAATGCTTACGGAAATCCGATGGGGGTTGAAATTCGAACTGCGAAGGGTTCCATAATGTCAAAAGTGATAATCCAAACTTCATAATACAAAAAGTGAGCTCTTCTTCCAATCACATACAGCTTAAAGGCATTTCTTACTCAGCAGCTTAGAGTAAGCTTAATGGATGTTGAGTGGTCTCAAATCAGACCAAATTAGGCTAATGGCCTCAAGACTTCATAAGTTCAGAAAAAAATGTAACACTTGGTTGATAAATAGGTCACAAATGAATACTAATAAATATTCATACGCATTTTTTTTTTCAATTTGAAAGTGTCTAGGACAAGATATGATGGCAATATATGAAGAAACTGTCCACAGTAGCATGAGCCTTATAAAACCAATAGATCCTACAAAAACCGACATATTCTACAAAATCGATAGATTCTACAAAAAAACGATAGATCCTACAAAAAACCGTTAGATCCTACAAAAACCGATAGATCCTACAAAAACCGATAGTTCCTACAAAAACCGATAGATTCTTCAAAAACAGATAGTTCCTATAAAAACCGATAGATCCTTCAAAAACCGATAGATCCTACATAACCGACAGGTCCTACCAAAAATCGATTGATCCTACAAAAACTGATATATCATAGACAACAGACACCACGAGACTCGAAATTAATTGATCCGCCGATGATACTATTGATGAATGATCAAATGAATAAATCTACTATATTCGAATCGTGTAATATTAAACAGTTATAAGAAACTTGACATGTCAATCTGATGAGAGGGGTTAGGATACTGCCGTACCGGACATGTCACCGCAATATTATGTTTCTGCGGTAATTCATGCACAATACAGGCGAGAGTGGTTACAGTATTTGGTTAAATGGGACAACAAACTAAGTGATACTCTTATACAGCTGAAGACCTTGGACTGGAGTGAGAGGCTCTGGACGGAGGGTGTTTTAAATTTTCAAAGTGATGTGGTCTCTAAGTTTGTGTAGAAGTTCCCACTAGTTTAACCCTTCCCAGCACTGGTTAGCTGACACGTTGGCCATTCATGACATCTTCAATTTCCTTATCATGACCATATAGAGTCATATAGAGCAATATAGGTAGGGACCCATCACTGGTTAGCTGACACGTCGGCCATTCATGGCACCTTCAATTTCCTTAACATGAACATATAGAGTCATAGAGACATATAGGGACCCAGCAATGGTTAGCTGACACGTTGACCATCCATGGCACCTTCAATGTCCTTATCATGACCATCACGATATTTCGCTATTTCGACTCTGTATGGAGTTCGTCACCTTCATAGATTATGGGGAGGGGGGGGGGGGGGAGTATTAAGGGGCGGAGGACCGTGGGTGACTGCTGATGTTTTGACCCGAGCGTGAAGAGGCGGAGACGGGGAATAATTATATTTCTCACTTTTCCCAAGGCTTTCTCAAACACGGATTGGCATTATGTCTAGTGCACAGTAACACAGGTAGTAAAAGGATAGTATAAAAGTACGCTATTTGCGTTATAACATTCGGCTGCAAACAACACATATGTGAAACAATCCGTTGTATTCAACTGTGTTATTAAATGGAAATATCTACATTTTGAGAGCAAATCTGTATTAAAGTTGATTAATTCATGTTATTTACCCATTTTTCAGATCCATATGTTAAGGTATCCCTTATGAGCCTCGGAAAGCGAATAAAGAAGAAGAAAACAGCAGTCAAGAAGAACACATTAAACCCCATATACAACGAAGCATTAGTGTTTGACGTCACGCCTGAAACAATGGACAGTGTTTGTTTCGTCATAGCAGTTGTGGATCATGATTGGTAAGTGTTCACTCATGATGACTCATCTGATAAACATATTACTTATACGCAACTACATCGTGAATAAGCGAAACCAGTTAATTAACATTAATGTCTTTGAACTAGTTATTGTCTGGTCGAGCCTCGTACACATTACTGACACCGAACCTTCATTATTCTTTTAGTATATTATGAAAAGAAAAAACATTTATTTTTTTGTATCATGCGAAATCGGACCTCTAAGTCATCCCTGGGCTACACCCCCTGACCTGTTCCCCTCAGCCCTCTAATTCATCCTTGGGCTACACTCCCTGACCTCTACCCCTCAGCCCTCTAATTCATCCCTGGGCTACACCCCCTGATCTGTCCCCCTCAGCCCTCTAATTAATCCCTGGGCTACACCCCCTGACCTGTCCCCCTCAGCCCTCTAATTCATCCTTGGGCTACACTTCCTGACCTCTCCCCATCAGCCCTCTAATTCATCCCTGGGCTACACCAATGATCGGTACTGTACCTCTCAGTCCTCTAATTCATCCCGTGGCTGCACACCCTGACCTGTCGCCTATCCTCACCTGACCTGTCCCCCTCTACTCACACGATCTGTCCCACTCTGCTCAACTGATTAGCCCCTCTCCACATCTTACCCCCACCCCCCCCCCCTCAGACCTTTGTCCATCATGATGAAGCTTACAGCCAATATGTTGTAATAGTTCACATTCGATAAACTGTTTTGTCACGCAGTTCAATAGCATGTTGATTGGGTAGCAACGTCAATAGCATATTTTTCATCACCTTTTATTGGGTTGCAATTTGTGAAGGTGTAACCGGCTATTAAAATAAATCTGTAAGGAACGAGCCACATTCAAGTGTTATGCTTTTATCATAAATTGCATTGACGTGATTAGTTTAATTGCCTGTCTTAAGTAGATGATCCGTATGTCATAAACGGCTTTCAAGAAATCTCTTTAGGTTTAATTTTAGGTCAGGATTTTGACAATATTAATTCTTTCCCAGTTTTGCTCATCTACGACTTGGTACAAACTCACTGATCCGTTTCCACAAATCAATCAATGTAATGATGACGAAAGCAGACGTCATAATGAAGACATATTATGAAAACCTTGTTTCCATTACATAGCTGTAAACGTTGGCATTTTGCTGTTTGCACCTCTAAAAACATTCAATGTGTTTCGTTATTATGAAAACCTTGTTTCCGTAAAGCTGCGTTTCCATGCACGCGGGCGGGCGGAAAAATCGCTCATCGTTATTTTCAATGGAGCCGTTTCCATGCACGCGGGCGGGCGAGCGGGCGGGCGGGCGGGTGGGCGGGCGTTTTCTCGAATCGGTCGTGGAGCGATTTTTTCCGCCCGCCCGCGTGTCCGCGTGGTATTTCGCAATCGATTTCCGGGGATTCCCCCGTTGTTAATAAACAAAAATGTTTAGATCTTGTTCAACGTAGTGAAGAATTTGAGCAAATTGTTCTCTAGTTGTTCGAAAGTAGCGGTAAAATTTTTCCTCGTCTTGTTGAAGCTCTGCTATGAGATTATGGTATGCTCCCTGTATTCTTCTTCTGCGGTTGATGGGGTGTACCCACCAGCGATGGTTTCTTTTTGCCCGGCGATTACGTCGTCGATTAAGCAGAGCAAGTAGCAGTATTTCTTCATCAAGCAGATAAACTTGGCGACATAAAGTAGAGAGGACGACCATTGCGCCGATGTAGGCCTAGGCGACTGTGCTGCGAGTTAACTTTGGAAGAAATGATCACGTACTCTCTGCCAGAGCGTTTACCCACCCCCGCGTCCGCGTCCGCGTGCATGGAAATGGGTTCCCCGCGTAGCCCGCCCGTCCGTCCGCCCGCCCGCCCGCCCGCCCGCCCGCCCGCCCGCCCGCCCGCCCGCCCGCCCGCGTGCATGGAAACGCAGCTTTACATGGTTGTAAACGTTGGCATTTTACTGTTTGCACCTCTAAAACCATTCAATGTGTTCCGTTTATATAGCTCTATAGAGGTTCCAAGCAGTCTTGGACTTGTATGACTAATTAATAATTTAAGATAACTTCCTTGCAGGAATATTTTGTTGAGAGTTGTTTACAGTCTTTAGAAGTCTTTGGCAGTCTTGTGTATTCTTCATCAGTCTTTGGCAGTCTTTAGAAGGCTTGTGTAGTCTTGTGCAGCCGTGTACAGTATGTATTCTTCAGCAGTCCTTGGCAGTCTTTAGAAGTCTTGTGTAGTCTTGTGTAGCCTTGTGTATTCTTCATCAGTCTATGGTAGTCGTTGGCAATCTTGTGTAGTCTTGTGCAGCCTTGTGTATTCTTCAGCAGTCTATGACAGTCTTGTGTAGTCTTGTGCAGCCGTGTATGTATTCTTCAGCAGTCCTTGGCAGTCTGTAGAAGTCTTTGGCAGCCTTGTGTAGTCTTGTGTAGCCTTGTGTATTCTTTATCAGTCTATGGCAGTCTTTAGAAGTCTTGTGTAGTCTTGTGCAGCCGTGTGTGTATTCTTCAGCAGTCCTTGGCAGTCTTTAGAAGTCTTGTGTAGTCTTGTGCAGCCTTGTGTATTCTTCAGCAGTCTATGACAGTCTTGTATAGTCTTGTGCAGCCTTGTGTATTCTTCAGCAGTCTATGACAGTCTTTAGAAGTCTTGTGTAGTCTTGTACAGCCTTGTGTATTCTTCAGCAGTTTTTGACATTCTTCAGCAGTCTTTGACAGTTCCTGACAGTCCTTGACTGTATCCACAATGTCATCATTATACGTAGAAAACTAAGGTTGGGATAATGTTGTACTCAAGGTAATAAGGCAATGCTATAGTGTAAGCTGCGCTCAGTTCTTGTCTATCTTTTATAATACGATTACAGGATAACCATAAACTGAAATATCTCGCTTGGTTGCATTTTAGTGAAGCGATTTATCTTCAAGGACACATTTCTGTGGGTTATTGCTCATCCCTGCATATATTTACGTACTAATATTTAGAGAGGTATAGAGTTGTCAAGAAACGGCTGACAAAATTAGCATATTCAAACTGATTAAAGCGATTACTGATTTCTGGATCTAGCATTAAATGATTAATGAAGGATATCAAAGATGGAAAAAATACATAAGTAGTAGACTTGAGATGAAATATACTCGAATTTACTTTCATGGATAAAAAATGAAGACATGTTTTGATGGAATGGAATCAAATTCTTGTAATTTGGAGCAAGCGGGGGAAAACCCTTATAAATAACGATTTTTCTTACCAGTACATTTGTCTTGAAATAAATTGTTAATTGTTTACAGATGTTTATAACTTCTAACGTATGTCTTCCTAGCTGGCAATGTACTCTTATGCCAAGGCCCCCCTAAATTGTCCTTGTCATCTGCAACAATATATATCTCTTTGCTTTGATGTTTATTTTTCAAAGAAAACTAACCCTTTTTATTCTCCATCGATGATATCATTGTCAGTTGCTTCACGAAAAACATATTTAACATTTAAAACAAACGTCTCAACCGACAGCCTTCCACACCCTCCACCACCATCCCCACACCCTCCCCTTCCACACCATCCACATCCGAAACATAAAACGTTTTGCAGAGCGCTGTAGGAAAATCCATCTTTACAACCCGATCCGTCCCTTAACATGCACCGGTTTGTTATTATTATATGTCAGTAATTTTAATTTCTTTACACCTTCTCCTTAAAGGGTTGGTCACAGTGAGCTGATAGGGGTATGTGAGACCGGATCATTCTGTGTTGGACAAGGCAAAGAACACTGGGAAGAAATGTTGGCTAATCCGCGCACACCAATCGCACACTGGTACCAGCTTCAGGAATCAGCGCCTTCATTCTCAGCGGCCGTGGTAGCAGGTGGCTTGAAGAATTGCATGGGGAATTCTCAACAATCGAATGATTAAATCAGTTAGAAGCTGTTTAATTGACCTTTATGCTATGAAGCACCGTCTGTGTCGTATCGGGCAGAAGTTCTTCAAGTATAGTTACTGGTTTTTCGGTTTATATAACAGCACGATTGGTAGGTTGAACATTAAACTAGTGAGAAACCATTTAAGCCACATGAACTTGATGTAACATATTAAAAGACAATAGAGCTCTCGTTGTTGCAAGGAACCGTAATTGGTGATCAGTGGGAGACTTTGGATATTGATGATATGAAATTAATCATGACTACCTATGGAGACCAATTAAACTGGAGTCTATTTCCAACACATAAACATGATCCAACATGAGACAACATGACACAACATGAGCTTACACTATCATACATCGCGACATCACATCACGCCAAAGACCATAACCAACCAGTCTACAGAATATAATTACTTTAGTTTGATTGGAACATAATTAATTTAGTTTGATTTGAATATAATTAATTGAGTTTGATATGGACATAATTAATTTAGTTTGATATGAATATAATTAATTTAGTTTGATTTGAATATGTACTCTGCATAGATTATTACGAAATTTATAAATCGGCGATACAAACCAGTGTCATTTTATGATGAAAACCAAACGAATAATTCATGCTAGCGCAACGAGTCTGAAATATGAACGTTAAATTGTAGAATTAAAAAAAATACCAGTTTTAATTTGCAGAATGGAAGGGAAGAGTATAGCTTACTGCAGTATAAGCAATGTAAACACACAACTGGTCTATTATCTTTGGGAATAGTCATGTTTCCTGTCTTACTGTTGAAAATACATCCATTCGACAAATAAACGGAACAAAACTATCACAGAGGGGTACCACTGATTCAACCATATCATTGCGACGTGGTCTTACTATATTTGTTTTGTTCTAAGATTGTTTTATGGTGAGAAAAATACTCTTTGTTCGTTGGGTTTGATGGGCCGTGTAAGAAGAAGAAGGGGGGGTGGGAGGGGGTGTACATTATTTTACCAGCCAGTAGCTAGGTTTGAATGATCTTTAAAGTTATGTACTTATACTACAACATTAAAAAAATTTCCTTTCGTAAAGTATGTATACGTTAATTTTCACTCAAAAACAAGACAAATTCAGCAAAAATCTTTGCTAAAGGATGTTGAAGTTACGTTCAAGCTACCGGCGGGTATAAAACAGAATTCCGAATGGTGTTATTAACCGTCACTTTAGAATAGTCTCTGTATATTATGTGAATGGAAAAGAAGGTAATGAAAGCACTGTATATATATATATATATATATATCTATACATATATATACTGTAGGCGTGCACAGAGATGTGAGTTTCTTATTGTTCAGTGTCTTAATGGGTACACTTAATGGCTGTTCTAGTGCATTACTCTAGTATTGTTCATTTATACGTTTTTTATACGCTTTTTTGGGGGGATATCATGTGGTGACATCTCCAACTAACTATGTCTGATAAAAATGTACGTTAGTCGTCCATAAATTGTAATTTTTTTTGCAATCTGAGTAAATTATGCAGTTCTATATATGTTTGTACGTTTTATACTTTCGTAGGTAATTTGTACTTTAGATCAACATTCTTCTTTCTGAATTTGGTTTTACACAGTTTAATTGCATCTAAAATCTCACCATTTTCAAGCATTACCACTAAACTTGTTTCATACATTTTGTAATTTTCTAGCTTGAGTAGTAACTGTAGTTGTAAGCTTCTTACCAGTTTCTCTAATTAGTGAATCAAACATGTTAATTTAATAATTGTCTTTTCGACCTAATTATGCAGTAAATGATTGACCTTCAGCCACAGATGAAGTGCATTAAATATGATGTTTTCAACATAAAGCAGAAGAATAAAACACTTTAATGACATAGTTATGACGCGACCCCTCCAGTTTGATCCCGCCAGTAACACACAAATACGGTATATTTTGTGGTAATACTTTTAACGTTTCCAAACTCGTGTGTACCACACGATGACAGTACATTAACAATTTTAGTTTTGTGCTTACTCTTTATTAGCACAAGATGACTATATGTTAACATTCTAAGCGTTGTGTTACCAGAAGATTAATATATATAACACTTTAAGCTTGTGCTTACTCTTTAGTACCACAATATGGCTATGTTAAAATGCTAAACGTTGTGTTACCACAAGATGAATATATGTAGCACTTTAAGCTTGTGCTTACTCCTGAGTACCACAAGATGACTATATGATAACACTCTAGGCGTTGTGTAACCACAAGATGAACATATGTAACACTTTAAGCTTGTACTTACTCTTTAGTACCACAATATGGCTATGTTAACATTCTAAGCGTTGTGTTACCACAAGATGAACATATGTAACACTTTAAGCTTGTGCTTACTCTTTAGTACCACAATATGGCTATGTTTACATTCTAAGCGTTGTGTTACCACAAGATTAATATATGTAGCACTTTAAGCTTGTGCTTACTCCTGAGTACCACACGATGACTATATGATAACACTCTAGTCGTTGGGTAACCACAAGATGAATATATGTAACACTTTAAGGTTATGCCTACTTTTTAGTACCACAATATGGCTATAATAACACTTACTTTTATGCTCACGCTTGAGTACCACACGATCACTATATGTTAAATCCTTAAGCTTTGCGATAACTCTTGGGTGTCACATAGACGGATATATGTAATGCTTTAGGCTTTGTGCTAACTCGTAAATATAAGGAGAGGGCAAGGTAACACTTAAAGCTTTGTGCTAACTCATGAATATAACATGGGGACCATGGTAACACTTAACAGTTTGTGCTAACTCGTGAATATAGCAAGAGGACCATGGTAACACTTAAAGCTTTGTTCTATCTCGTGTTTATAACAAGTGGAGTATGGTAACACTTAAAGCTTTGTGAATATAACAAGAGGACCATGGTAACACTTAAAGCTTTGTGAGTATAACAAGAGGACCATGGTAACACTTAAAGCTTTGTGAATATAACAAGAGGACCATGGTTACACTTAAAGCTTTGTGAGTATAACAAGAGGACCATGGTAACACTTAAAGCTTTGTGAATATAAAAAGAGGACCATGGTAACAGCTCTGTGCTAACTCGTGAATATAACAAGAGGACCGTGGTAGCATTGTAACAGGGTTTTTTGTCTTAATATTATTTTAAAATATTAAAACATGGCCTCATAGAAAGGATTATTTATTTTTACATGTGTCCTCGTGATAACATATGGGAAGATACGTTAAGTTATTCCCAATTGTATCTTCTATACTTACATAGTACCACTGTTTATCGAAGTGTTTCTTCTGATTAATGTAATCGACGTTTTTAGCTAAAATGTCAATAAAGATTATTTTTGTAAAAAAAAGAAGAAATTTATCTGATTTTGTTACATGTTAAGAAAGGTATTCTTTGATCAACAATGACGATGTTCCTTCTGGGCTAATCTAGATTAAGTTTTTAATTGTTGTTAGAATCTTAGCAGTCAGGCGGAGACGTTATTATGTACTGTCATATTCTTACCGAACATACTTTTTAGGTCTCTATAAATTATCAATTGATCTGTTCCTGAAACCGCATTACAATTTCACAAATCAATGCTGAAGTAGGGAATCTTACCCTCCTTTGAATGAATATTGATTTATAAGGCACGCCACCTATATTCAAAAAGCTTACGAACGATATTTTGTCTACGTTATAATCCCGTGCTAATCCCACGATAATCCCGTACTAACCACATTAAAGCCGGAGATTGTTCATCCATATTGCAAAAATTCAAAGATGGCACGAAGTCAGAACAATGCATATCGCCTATATATGGTGTTGAAGAGTTGGTGTAAAATTAACATATGGTGTCGATAAGTTGGTGTAAGATTAAACTATATATGGTGTTGATGACTTGGTGAAATATTAACCTAGTTGGAGGTTGCAGAAGTCTTCTGGTAACAGAAAGATACACTTTATTATTCTATGGTTGTAATTTGGGTTCGGGTTATTCGTAATGCGATTGAAAGTATACCAACTGTTGAACATACAAGCATGACTGAAGAGTACCCCAACAACTCACGAAAGAGGTGATCGGGCGGCTAAAGGCCCGTAACGACGGGGTCAATGGAGGGGGGGGGGGCTCATATATCAGAAAAGAGGCCCCGGAGAACTTGCACCCGAATACTCGACGCCTCGGCCGTACAAAGACCATGTACTCGCACTGTGTGATACCTTATCGTTAATGACGAACGTCGACATAATTTGGCCCTTGTCAAGACCTTAACAGTTCAATGTATACCATAAGAAACCATTGGGACAACTTAGGCCTTATCTTAAAAATAAGTAAAATCGTATAGATTTTTCGAATTTGCATTATTCATTATACAGAAGAAAGAAGAGTAGGCACATATCCCTTTAACAGTTTATCAGGATCGTTAAACGACAACCTCGTGAAACGAATTGGTCAAGAAATGTGTTTCATATTGATATGTAGTAAACAAGAGATGCTCACATTTTGTTCAAATAGTCACTGTGATGACTCTGATAAGATTAATATGATCTAGCAACATCTTATCGTCAGATTAATGTAAATATTAAAGAAAACGTTGTACATAAAGATATGATTATAACACCATCTGCACCGCTAGCTGATTAGTCAAAATAAAACTGATAAAAAACATAAGCGTTCGTTCTTTCTTGTACTTTTTCATTCTGATTATTCATTTCATTCAAATTTGCCTGTTATGGGGATTGAAATTGAGTAACTACATCTGAATTCAGCAGCATTGAGGAGTTGACATATTCTCAAACAAACTGACAGCTTTCTGCATCTTTCATATGAAATGATGTAATCATGACGTTGGATATTGTTTGGCATCTCATCTGTTTGTTCCTATTTGTGTATATTGAAATTAAAAATATCAACCTACAATCATGGTTTTGTTTTGCCGTTTCTTGTAAAATTGTTGAACACCTGTATTAAGGTGTGGAAATCACAATTCAACATCAATTTAGGAAGATTATAAAAAGTCGTGATTTGGGCCGAATTTTCCAAAATTCATAAGGGTATAGCCTTACAACTTTGTCAAATTTGGACGAAAAATCATATTTTTTCACATTCCAACCTGGATGTACAAAATGGATTCCAATTGTTCAGAAACCTATTTTACACGTGCTCAAAGTAAAATTTCAAGTTTTTCTTTGTCTCTAAATACACTTTATTTTAAATTAAGACAATTCATATTAATATTTAAGTGTATTTTCAAAGAATTTGGTCCTGATTTTCCACTATTATCGTCTAGTATTTGCTCAAAATAGCGCCATCATGTATTCAATATCAATTTAGGAAGATTATAAAAAGTCGTGATTTGGGCTGAATTTTCCAAAATTCATAAGGGTATAGCCTTACAACTTTGTCAAATTTGGACGAAAAATCATATTTTTTCACATTCCAGCCTGGTTGTACAAAATGGATTCCAATTGTTCAGAAATCTATTTTACACGTGCTCAAAGTAAAATTTCAAGTTTTTCTTTGTCTCTAAATACACTTTATTTTAAATTAAGACAAAACAATTCATATTAATATTTAAGTGTATTTTCAAAGAATTTGGTCCTGATTTTCCACTATTATCGTCTAGTATTTGCTCAAAATAACGCCATCATGTATTCAATATCAATTTAGGAAGATTATAAAAAGTCGTGATTTGGGCCGAATTTTCCAAAATTCATAAGGGTATAGCCTTACAAC